>PVLA01009617.1:0-13196 GCA_004027455.1 Hydrochoerus hydrochaeris | reverse complement strand
ATGCAATGTATGATCATGAAAAGAAGGATCTCTTAAAAATAACAAGGAACCAGGAAGCAATGATATAAAGGCTAGAAGATGACAAGAGGGTTTATAACCTAGGAGTAAAATATGTGAATGAAGATGCAGCAACAAATACAAATGAAATAAGTCTATTCACAGAAATAATTAAGGAAAACTTCCCAAACATAGGTAACGGAAGTGAAGTTCAGATAAATGAGGCATATAGAACTCCATCCAGCTACAACCCAAACAGATCTACACCCAGACATATAATAATCAGGATCCCAAAAATCCATCACAAGAACAGAATATTAAAAGTGGTCAGAGAAAAGAAACAGATTACCTATAAAGGAAAACTCATCAAAATCACAGCATACTTCTCAATGCAAACCATCAAATCAAGAAGAGCTTGGAGTGAAATATTCCAAGCCCTGAAAGAAAATAACCTCCAACCCAGAATGATGTACCCTGCAAAATTGTCTCTCAAAATTAATGCAGAGACAAGATATTTCCACACCAAAGAGGAACTGAGGGGGTTTGTGACGACCAATCCAACACTGCAAAGAATACTGAAGGATATTCTGGAGAGAGAGAAGAAAATCACCAAGGTTCCAGGAATAATGACAGAAAGGCCTCAAAGAAAGAGGCAGGCAGTGGAATGAAGGAGAAAAGTAAACAAATAACAACAGAAAAATAGCATGGCAGAGATAAGACAGAGAAGATTGGTTATATCATTGTTTTATCTTGACTGATTTTATTTGAATCTGGTATGCTTGAGAGTGTCGAGTCTGAGAGTAGGGGCAGCTACTCTGAAGATGACAGGATTCAATAGGATACCCATTCTGGTTTGATTGTTAACTGCCTCTAAAGTTCCTATAATGTCTCCAATGTTTAGATTTTATTAATAGTGTAAAGCAATGCTAAGTTTGTATTATATTTGATGATATAGACGATTTTATTGAAAATAACAAGAGACATCATAGTAACTACCGTAGATCACCTAGTGTTGTGTTTTTGTATGTTTTTTCCATTTCGTGTTTCTCTAGGAATTTGTATTGCTGACTTGTTTTGATTTGTTTCTCCCTCTAATACAGAAAGGCTAGGTATATGTGTAGAGAGTTAGACATGTGTAGAACTTCTAAGTAGTTTATGAGAATGGATTATAGTTATTGTAAAGAAAAAAGGAAAAGAGTATTGTAAAGGATATAACTGCATGTGTGTTTGAGTGCGTGGAATTAATAACCATGTTGCTAAAGTTTTAGTTGGATGGATGAGCAAAACTGACTGCAGTCTCACTGTTTGGATGTCTACTTTGTGGACTTTACTTTTGTAACTTGAACCACTGCATCTAAGAGGAAAGTAGTGATTTTTTACTGGTTACTATTTTTGGGTTTTTTTTCTGTTTTGTTTTTGAGATTTTGTTTCTACCCTCTTTCTGTTTCAAAATTTTTTCCTTAAACAAAAAAAATTAAAAAGCAAGAGGAGGAAAAGAAAGTGCTCTAAAAGAGATAACCATGTATACTTAAGTGTGTAGGATTGATAGCCACGTTACTAAGTTTTTGTTGGATTGGTGAACAGAACTGTTTGCAGCCTCACTGTTTGAATGTCCACTTTGTATGCTTTAATTTTGTAACTGGAACAACTATATCCAAGAAGACAATATGTAATGTATCAAATAGTGATTTCCTACTGTTTATTTTTTTGAAATTCTGTATTGTTTCTACCCTTTTTTCTGTTTTGCTTCCCCCTCTTTAAATAAAATTAAAAAAAAAAAAACAAAAAATTCTAATGTCTCATTTAGTTGATTTGGCAATTTATGTATCAGTGTAATTCACCTCTACACTAAAAAATAAAAAATGTATCATATTTTCATAATGTATACATTATGAAAGAGAACTATCTCTGTTTTTTAAAGTTTTGTCTTAAGGCAGCATTTTCCTTGAATTCTTTATAAAGCATATACACCCTAAATTTGCAGTGACATTTCATAGAAAAATGAAGGATAGATGCATGATGGGAACTTTAGCTATTCAAGTACAGGTAACACAGAATGATAAATCTTAAAATTTTTCCTTATAAATAGAATTTCTTAAATAATGGTCTCCATTGTAAGGAATAATAATATAGACCCGAGAAGACAAGCTTATATTGATGGCTTAGTGTTCCAGAATTGGTAACAAGGTACTCAGTGTATTTTAGTTGTTGGAATTTCATTGCCAACAGAAACTGTAGGTATCTTTTTTTTTTTTTTTTGGTGTCGGGGATCGAACTCACAACCTTGCAGTTGCCAGGCAGGCACTTATACTGCTGAGCTAAATCCCCAGGCTCTTAGGTATCTTTTTTAATAGAATGAAGAGGTGTGGAGCGGGGAGAGAAAGTACACAGGGGCTGTGGGAAGAAGTATTTTTCTTTGAAAAGAATAGGGTTTGATTTTATATTGGAAACAAATAGGAAAATCTAATTTAAATTGCAAGACTAAATCTTCATAATTTATTAGCAATCCTATATTCTGTAATGGAATTACTGCTGTGGTTACTGAGTTGCACTCTTTCAAGATGTTTTTATGTAAATAAAATGAAATGGAAACATATTAACAAATTCAACAGTTATTTAATAAGTGTGGGTACAAGAGAGATGTACTGAATCATTATCCTGGATTAAAGCAGAGTTTCATCTTTACTGGTTTTGTCACTTGATTATAGTTAGTCACCATGAATTTCAGTGTCCTCACCTCTGAAATAGATTTTTACTTCAAAGGTTTTTGATATACTATATAAAATACTTGGTAGATATTAAGTAAACAATAGCTATTGGCTGCCTGTCTCTCCCTTCTTAGATATTATAAAACAGAAATACTTTGAGGTTTTTTTTTATATTTTGGATATTAATATATAAAAGTACAAGGTAAAAGTTTCTAGAGGGTTTGAAAATCTAAAAATTCAGTGTGACTTGGTCCAATAAAATACTGAGCCTTAGAAGAAGAATCCATATAAATTACAGAATTGCTTTCTTGGATCATGAAATTGGAGAATTAAAATTCTTAATTTCAAAAGATACAGATAACTCATTCTGGGATGATAACACATAGGTCAATTTTTGTCTGTTAATTTCTGTTTCACATGTCAAAGGAAAATTCTTACTTTTGTATTTTATATATTATTTTGTCAACATGCCTCATGTATTTTATTCATATGTAGAAATTTATGTAGTAACAGCAGAATCAAAATAATGTTTGTAAAAATAATATTTAAACTGATCTATATTTTAAAAATATTTGCACACTACAATGAAACATATCTACCTGTCACCGAGTATTATCTTTTGCAAATCTGATTAATTAAATTAGTGGGGTGTTTTATGAAATTATCAAGGTAATACTGGACTCAGATATGAACATTACTTACTGTAAATATATTTTGCAGACTATGTTTTTAGACTGTACCTATATCTTTGGAACAAACTGAATAACCCTATGTTTGCTAGCTATGGCTTCTATAAAATAAATAATTGAAAAGAATGCTTGATAAATGAATTTGATTTTTTTGCCATTTAAACAAAATTTTATTTTTTTGTTTATTTTATTTTAAGAGAAAGAAAAGAAAATTTAAAAAGGCAAAATAGAAAAAACAAGAAGGAAAGTAGAATACAGAGTTAAAAAATTAACATAAAATCGCTAGTTGATACATATTGTTAACCATAGTTGTTAAAGTTACAAAGTGAAAGCATAAAAAGTGGCTCAACACTCAGACATCGACAGTACAAACTCTTCCTTTGAATCATCTAACAAAAGCTCAGTAATATGGTCATCTATTTTACACACTATACATACCATTATATCCTTTAGAGCAGTTTCCTTCCCTTTCACTTTTATAATAACTATTATATCTATTATACTTTTGGGTAACATTATTCTGTCCGTTATTATTTTTTACGCTAGAGAAACAATGTGATATTTACTAATGTGAGTCTTGTTTATTTTACTAATGAGGATATTCTCAAGTTGCCTCTATTTACCGATAAAGGCCCCAAGATCATCCTTTTTTATAGCCGAATAGTATTCCATTGCATAAAATACCACAATTTTTTTATTTAAACAGAAAAAACAGAAACAGGATAGAAATAATACAGAATTTCAAGAAAAGAGGATAAATAGTAAGAAATCACTAGTTGATAATTTACATATTGTTCTTTTAGAAATAGTTTTTCAAGTTACAAAATTAAAGCACACAAAGTGGACACTCTAGCAGTGAAAGTGCAAACAGATCTGTTCAACAATCCAATAAGAACCTAGAATTATGGATATCAATCTCAAACACCTAAACATACATGCAGCTGTATCTTTTATAGCGCTTCCTATTTCCTCTTTTTTTTACAATAGCAATTATACTTTTTTAAAATTTTATTTAAAGAGAAGAAAAAACAAAACAGAAAAAAGGGTAGCAACAATACAGAATTCTAAAAGAAAGAAAGAAAAAGAAAGAAAAAAAAGGAAAATGAGAAAAAGCCCCACTAAAAAATCGGTAGTTTATAAATTACATACTGTCATCTTAGATGTAGTTGTTCAAGTTACAAAGTTAAAGGGTACATAGTAAACATTCAGTCAGACTACAAACAGTTCTACTCAAAGACCCAACAATGATTCAGCAATATGGTCATCTATTTTACACACTCAAACATACATGCAGTTGCATCCCTTACAGCACTTTCTTTTCCTCTTTTTTGTTTTTTACAATAGCAATTATACATTTTGGTTTTATTACACTTGTAGCTCTTATTTACTTTTTACACTAGCGACACAATATGATATTTATAAATATGATTCTTATTTCATGAATGAGGGTAGTCTCAAGTTGTCTCCATTTACCTATGAAGGCCTCAAGGTCATCCTTTTTTATAGCTGAGTAATATTCTATTGTATAAAAATGCCACATCTTTTTCATTCACTCTGCAGTTGATGGGCATCTTGGTTGTTTCCAGGATTTAGCTATCACAAATTGTGCAGCTATTGGTGCAGATTTATGGGTGCACATATATCACTGTGATATGAACTTTTCAGTTCTTTGGGGAAATAGCTGGATTGAATGGAGTTTTCCAATCCTAGTCTTCTGAGAATTCTCCATTTGGATCTCCATATGAATGTAAACTGTTGCACCAGTCTACATTCCCACCAACAGTGGAGCAGTGTTCCTTTTTCCCCACAGCCTTGCCAACATTTGTTATCAGTTGATTTCTTGATGGCAGCTATTCTTTCTGGAGTGAGGTGGAATCTCAATGTTGTTTTAATTTACATTTCTCGAATGACCAGTGATGGTGAACATTTCTTCATGTATTTATTTGCCACTTGTATATCTTTCTCTGAGAAATGTGTGTTCATCTCCAATGCCCATTTTTGGAGAGCGTTTTTGAATTTGGGGGGCTTGATGTTTTTCAATTCTTTGTATGTTCTGGACATAAGTCCTTTGTCTGAGGGAATGTTGGCTAAAATTCTTTCCTACCCTGTGGGTTTTCTTTGCACTCTGTTGGTGATTTCCTTTGAAGTGCAGAAACTTTTCAATAATATAAGATCCCATTTGTTATTTCTTTGAAGTGCTTCCTGTGCAGTTTGCGTTTTGTTCATGAATTCTCTGCCTACCCCTATGTCTCCAAGACTTCTACCTACCTTGTCTTCCGGTAGATTTAGTGTTTCTGTTTTAATATTTAGGTCTTTAATCCATTGAGACTTTAGTTTTGTGCATGGTGATAGGCTTGGGTCTAGTTTCAGTCTTCAGCATGTAGAGAGCCAATTTTTCCTACACCATTTATTAAAGAGACTATCCTTCTTCCAGTGGACATATTTAGCCCCTTTGTTAAATATCAGGTGGCTGAGTATCTTTGTAGTTGTGCTTGCATCTTTGAATCTGTTCCATTGATCCTCAGGTCTATTTCTTTGCCTGTACCAAGCTGATTTTTATCACTGTGGCTTTAGAGTACTGTTTCAAGTCAGGAATTGAGATGCCTCCTTCCTTGCTTTTGTTGCCTAGAATTGCCTTTGCTATTCTAGGTTTCTTTTGTTTCCAAATGAATTTTAGTAGTGTTTTCTCTAGATCTGTGAGGTATGTCAATGGTATTTTGATTGGGATTGCATTAAATCTGTATAACAGTTTTGGCAGTATGGCCATTTTCACAATGTTGGTTCTTCCTAACCAAAAGCAAGGAATATCCTTCCATTTTCTAATATCCTCTTCAGTCTCCTTTTTCAGTGTAGTATAATTTTCCACATATAGGTCTTTTACATTTTTAGTTAGGTTGATTCCTAAGTATTTCATTTTTTTAGATGTTATTGTAAAGGGTGATATTTCCATAATTTCTCTCTCAGTGAGTTCTTTGTGTACAGAAATGCTATTGATTTTTGAGCATTGCCTTTATATCCAGCTACACTGCTGAACTTGTTTATTACCTCTAGTAGTCTTTTAATGGAGATTTTTGGGTCTTCTATGTAGAGTATCATGTCATTTGCAAATAGTGATAATTTAAGTTCTTCCTTTCCTATATTTACTCCTTTTATTTCTCTCTCTTGTCTGATTTCCCTGGCTAGTGTTTCCAGAACTATATTGAAAAGGAGTGGTGATAGTAGACATCCTTATCTTGTTCCTGATTTTAAAGTGAAAGCTTTTCAGTTTTTGTCCATTTAGTATAAAGTTGGCTGTTGGCTTGTCATAGATGGCCTTTATAAGATTGAGGTAGACACCGTGTATTCCGAGTTTCTGAAGGGTTTTTATCATGAACACGTGTTGGACTTTGTTGAAAGCTTTTTCTGCATCTATTGAGATGACCATGTGCTTTTTGTTTTTGGCTCTGTTGATGTGGTGTATTACATTTATTGATTTGCATGTGTTAAACCATCCCTGCATTCCTGGAATGAACCCCACTTGGTCATGATGTATAATCTTCTTGATGATTTGCTGCATTCTATTTGCCAGTATTTTGTTGAGAATCTTTGCATCAGTGTTCATTAGTGAGATTGGCCTATAGTTCTCTTTTTTGGTTGGATCTTTCTCTGGTTTTGGTATCAGAGTAATACTTGCCTCCAGGAATGATTTAGGGAGGATTGCTTTCTTCTCAATTTCATTGATGAGTTTAAGGAGTATTGGCATCAAATCTCTAAATTTCTTGTAGTATTCAGCTGTGAATCCATCCGGACCTGGGCTTTTCTTTGTTGGTAAGTTTTTAATTACATTTTCAATTTCAATAGCTGATATTGGCTTGTTTCAAAATTGCTATATCTTCTTGGTTGAACTTTGATAGTTCATATGTTTCTAGAAATCTGTCCATTTCCTATGTGTTTTCCACTCTATGTGAGTAGAGATTTTCAAAGTAGGTATTCATGATATTTTGAATTTCCATGGGATCTGTAGTAATTTCTCCCTTTTCAGTTCTTATTGCATGAATTTGGGTTCTTTATTTCTTTCTTTCTTTCTTTCTTTCTTTCTTTCTTTCTTTCTTTCTTTCTTTCTCTCTCTCTCTCGATAAGGTTAGCAAGGGGTTTGTCAATTTTGTTGATTCAAAAAACAAGCTTTTTGATTCATTAATTCTTTGTATTTTTTTTTTTTAGTTTCAATTGCATTGATTTCTGCTCTAATCTTTTCAATTTCCTCTCTTCTATGAGCTTTGGGTTTAGCTTGCTCTTCTTTTTCTAGACGCTTGAGATGGAGCATTAGGTTTTTTATTTGTGCTCGTTCTGTTTTCTTGATATGACAGTTTATTACTATGTATTTCCCTCTTAAGACCGCTTTCATTGCATCCCACAGATTCTAGTATGTTGTTTCTATGTTTTCATTGAATTGTAGGTATTGCTTTATTTCTTCTTTAATTTCATCTGTAGCCCACTAGTTGTTCAAAAGGCTGTTATTTAATTTCCATGTATTTATGCAGGTTTTACAATTTCTTTTGCCATTTATTTACAATTTCAGTGGATAAATATGGTCAGATATTATGCATGGTTTGATTTCAATACCTTTGCATTTACTTAAGAATATTTTATGGGGTAATATATGGTCTATTTTGGAGAATGTCCCATGTGCAGCTAAGAATGTGTATTCTGATGTGGTTGGGTGAAACACTCTATAAACATCTACTAAGTCTAGTTGCTCACAGGTATGATTCAGTTCTGTTATTTCTTTGCTGATTTTTTGTCTAGTTGATCTATCTCTTTTTGACAATGGGCTGTTAAATGATCTCTTGTTATAATTGTGTTCTTGTGTATTTGGTTTTTCATGTCCATTAGTATCTGTCTTATATAGTTGAGTGCTCCTGTATTTGGTGCATGTATATTTATAATTGTTAGTTTTTCCTCTTGAATTTTTCCATTAACAAGTATGTAGTGACCTTCTCTATCTCTTTTAATCATTTTAGGTTTGAAGTTCACATTGTCTGCAAATGAAATAGCTACCCCTGCTTTTTTCTGGGTTCTTGTTGCATGGAATACTGTTTTCCATCCTTTGACTTTTAATCTATGAGTTTCCTTTTGGGTCAGATGTGTTTCTTGTATACAGCATATTGTGGGATTCTGTTTCTTGATCCATTATGTCAACCTATTTCTTTTTATAGGTGAATTGAGGCCATTTATATTTATGGATATCACTGGTATGTACTGGCTTGACTTTGCCATGTTATGTTCCAGTTGTTTCTTTCTGCATTTCCCCTTATTTAACTGCTTATCTTACCTGTTGGTTTCTTTCTGTTGCTGTTTTGGGGATTGTGGTCATTTTAATCTCTGTCTGGTATGTCTTTCAGTACTCTTTCTAGGGTTGGTTTGGTGGACATGAATCTCTTCAGTTGTTCTTTGTCATGGAAATATCTTATTTCTCCATTAAATTTGAATGAAAGTTTTGCTGGGTACATCAGTCTGGGTTTAAGGTAGTTTTCTTTCAGGGCTTGAAATACCTCACTCCAAGCTCTTCTTGACTTGAGGGTTTGTGCTGAAAAGTCTGCTGTGAATCTAATGGGCTTTCCTTGATAGGTGAGCTGTGTCTTTTCTCTGACAGCTTTTAGTATTGTGTTTTTATGCTGTATGTCTGAGATCTTAATTATTATGTGTCTAGGTGTGGATTTATGTTGATTGTGATTGGTGTTCTATATGTCTCACTTATCTGCATATCAGATTCTTTCCCCATGTTTGGGAAGTTTTCTGCTGTTATTTCTATAAATACTTTACATATGTCATTTGCCTGGACTCCTGTATCTTTGCTAATGCCCATTATTCCTATATTGTTGCTCTTGGCATCATCATGAAGCTTCTGGATTGTCATTTCATCCTGCTTTGTTATTTTTAAAAGTTCTATTCTTTCCTGATCACTAATTGTGATCCTGTCCTTAAGGTCCGAAGTCCTATCCTCAGCTTCCTTTAGGCAGTTTTGCACACTTTCAATAGAATTTTTTGTTTCTTGGATGTCTCTTTTGTTTCATGAATTCTGCTTGTTTTCTATATTGTTCATTCAAAGTTTCAGTCAGTTTCCCATGCTCATGTACTTTTTTTTCTAGTTCTTCTTTAGTTGCATTCAACAACTCCTTTACTAAGGTTGTTATTTCTGTCTTTACATGGGAGAGTAATTCTAATTTGATTTCCTCTGTAGCCTGATGGAGTTATTTTCTTATTTCACTTGCTATCTTTTCATAGATTTTCAGTGTGTTACTTTTGGGGTCCTCTATTTCAATGTCTCCTATAATTGCTTCTGGTGAGCTATATGTTTGAGACTGCATTTTGCTTTTTCGTTTTGTCATTTTCACTCTGCCTGGTGTTTTCTATGTGTAGGAGGAGATCACACACTCTTTTTCAGACTCACCAAAGTCTTACAGTTATTTGGAGGGGGTTTTACTACTGGCCCTATTTATCCACTGTTCTCTATTTTCGTGGCATACTCACCACACTGAGACAGTCCGCTGTAGTCCAAGGTTCACCGCCTGGGAGCAAAGTTCCAAGTTTTTTCATACTAACTGGAGCCTGTTGAGGTCTTCTGGTGTTCCAGGTGGGAGGTCGGGCCCAGCAGAAGCAGTCCAGGGCAGTTTTCAGTCTTGGATGGGCTCCCAAGATGTTCCAGGTGGCATGGTGCACCCACAGGGGAGATTCCAGGCAGCCTACACCTGAGGTGGGCCTCCTCGATGTTCTCGGTGGCAGGGCGGGCCCATGGTGGAGGTTCCAGGCAGCTTACCCCTGATGCACGCTTCTGCTAAGTTCAATACCACGTTTTTTTTTTTTAATCCACTCTGCAGTTGATGGGCATTTTGGTTGTTTCAAAGATTTAGCTATCCCAAATTGTGCTACTATGAACATTTGTGCACATATATCACTGTGACATGACCTTTTCAATTTTTCTGGGAAAATATTTAGGAGGGGACTAGTTGGATTGAATGGAACTTCCACTCTTAGTTTTTTGAGGAATCTCCATATTGACCTCCACAGTGGCTGCACCAGTCTGCACTCCCACCAACAGTGGAGAAGTGTCCCCCCCCCACCCCAGCCTCGCCAACATTTGTTACCAGTTTTCTTGATGGCAGCCATTCTTTCTGGGGTGAGATGAAATCTCAGTATTGTTTTAATTTGCAATTCTTGAATGACCAGTGATGGTGAACATTTCTTCATGTATTTATTTGCCATTTGCATATATTCATCTGAGAACTGTGTGTTCATCTCCAATGCCCATTTTTGGAGAGGGCCTTTGAATTTGGGGGTCTTGATGTTTTCCAATTCTTTATATGTTCTGGATATAAGTCCTTTGTCTGAGGGAATGTTGGCTAAAATTCTTTCCCATTCTGTGGGTTTTGTTTTCACTGTTGGTGCTTTCTTTTGAAGCACAAAAACTTTTTAGTATTATGAGATCCCAATTGTTGATTCTTTGAAGTATTTCTTGTGTGGTTTGCATTTTATTCATGAATTCTCTCCTTACCCTATGTCTCCAAGATTTTTATCTACTTTGTCTTCATGAATTTGATTTTTGCTAACTCTTATATATAGTAACTAATTTAAAAAGAAACTTTATATCAATGATAAAAATGACTTACATGTTTACAAAAAGATAAATGCCAATACATGAGTCATTGACAAAAATAAAGAATAACACAAGTGGATGGCAACACAAGATTAGTCCTTGTTAAACCTGCTTGTAGTTACTACTTCTTACTCATATAAGTTAAAAATAAACTAAATGGTTGTATAAAAGAAAGCATAAACAAAATTGTTGAATTTTTAGTACATTTTAAACTTAGGTAATGTGAAAATAAATTATAGGCATTTAGACCACTATGTTAAAGTTTTACTTTTATTTAGTCTCATTTAAAAAAATCTTAGATATATATTTAGACATTTTCAAAATACTGCTTTCTGTTTTACTGTGCCTACTTTATTTACAGTGAATAATATCTTAAATAACTTATAAATGAAGCTTATGATAATAAAACATAGTCCTCAGGATTGGATTATTTAATGTATTTTTTTTTTTTTTTTGTGCCAGGGATTGAACTCACGGCCTTGTGCTTGCCAGGCAGGTACTTATGCCACTGAGCTAAACCTCCAGCCCTTATTTAATGTACTTTAGACAAATAAGCAACTCTCATTTGTTTATGTATTGCTTTAAATCAGAGCTTATGAATTGAAATTCAGCAAATGAACTTCAAGAGTTGATAAAATTACTTCATTCTGTGCTTAGTATAGTGTACTAGGTATGGTGGAAGGGAAAAACTTGAACTTTCACTCGATTTTTAGAACAGAATGTAAACTTCCTACAAGAAAAGGAATAAGAACCATTGGTTTTTATAGAAAAAAAATTCTCAAATAATTTAATGATGCATATAATAATAAGTGAAAACAAATGATAAAAATACTAGTTTTAATATGTAGATGGCACTAGAGAAAATATGTCAATCTCATTATCTATTTGCTTATGTTCTTTTTTATTTTATGTAGATGGAGGAAGCGAGGAACCACCCGATCGAAGACAGTCAAGTGTAGATTCTCGGCAAGGCCGCTCTGGGCAAGGTAAAACTTTTAAAATACTATTTCGTTCTAGTCCTTAATCTGAAGACTGAAGTTTTTGTGGGTCCTATTTTAAGAATTTACCCTAATTTCTAATTTAGGGTATAAATGATAATACAGAAAATTTCTATATAATATTTATTCAAGATACAAAGATCTTAAAAATGGCTTTATGTTATTTTAAAAATAATATTAAGGTTTGAGAAATTTTGAAGTATAGTGGTGTATGTCTAGATAGCACTTTTGGAATATTAACCAGAAGTAAATTTTCAGCAATATCATTTGTTGTAATTTTTTATCAATGTATTGTCTGTTGTCTTCTCTGAGGAAAAAAAATGATAAAATTGTTGTATTATTTTAGGATCTTTCTATTAATTTTCCTTTTCTACTTAATTTATTTTTATAGGCTTTTGATTTATTTTTTAAAAATGACAGTGTAAAAACATTTCATGTCAGTGAAATCTGATAGCCCTTTCCTAAGCAACTTATCTGAAATTGCATGACTGTTCTGCATCTCTATATTCCTTTTCTTCATAGTAATGATTATACTTGTATTTATTCCACATATATTCTCTGTTCAAAATAGAATGAATATTCCATAATAGCATAGCTTCTGTTTTGTTTATTGACTTATTCTCCATGCCAAAAATGAACATCTGAAATGTAGTAGTCATTAAATAAATGTTGTTAAATCAATGAATTGATCCTTAAGACAATGAGAATTGAGAACACAACTGATGAAAATACTTTCAGGCCATTATTTACTTAGTTTGGTTTCAGAAAATCTTCAGTAATAGCTAAATAAAATAAAGCTTAATTTATAAATATGCAGTTTTAACCCTGTAAAAGTTCATTTATTCCATAATCTTCTTCCATGTTTTCTGCAACTTGTGTTTTCCCAAGTTTTAGAGCTGTACTATTTTTATAAAATTTTTATTACAGAATAAAAAGAGATATAATATGCTTGAGTTACTTTGAAAATTTTAACCTACACAAACATTTTTCATTCTTAAATATTATCCATGTATTTTAAATGTTAAGAATTTATCTACTTGCTCTTCTCTATAAACATTTTAATATAAAAAAGAAATTAAGAAAGAAAATAATTGTGAATATAAACCCTAAAATTAAAATTAAAACAAAGTTGTAGTGATTATTGTTAAGTAATTTTCATTAAAGGTTATAG
>PVLA01009616.1:0-72748 GCA_004027455.1 Hydrochoerus hydrochaeris | reverse complement strand
TCATTTTAATCAAGTGCTGTAATCTTTGCAAGTCATGTGAGAACAGTTAAAAGTCTTATCTTTGTAAAAACTCATAGAGATGACATAGCAAACCTACCATAGTATATATGGTTCTTCTGTTTGTTGTTCTCCTTCTAATCATTCCCTTTACAGTGGATCCTTTTATTTTTCAGGCAAAAATTCTGTCTCTCTTCCAAACTAAGAAAAACTATCTTTTTCCTAAGATCCCTTTAAGAAAATTTTGTAACTTGCTCATTTCTTTTTGATCAATTTGTTGAAAAAGTGGCCTCTCACTCACCGTATGTCCTTAATCACCCTGTTCCCTGAAATCGCTCAGCTCCTTTGTTCTCTTAAAACTGACTCCTCGACTACTAACACTGGTTCCCTTCTTCCTTGCTATGTGAACATTCTCTTTTGCCTCTCTTATCCGCCCTCCACCCTTTTCCACTAGGTCCTGTGCACTGGAAGTCTAACTGCCCAGGGCTCTATGAGCTGGATTTATCTTATTCCTTACCCTACAATTTATGGTTGGGGTTGGCCAGCAGGATCACTAATAAGTAACTGAAAGGCAGAGGGGTAAGATCAATGTATCCATTCTCACTGTTCCTTGCCCGCAGGGTTACAGATTAGAAGCCACAGTACTCCTACACAAGGTCCTGCATAGCTGCAACCTGTCCCTCAGCCCTTTGGCACTATTGCTTTCTCAAATTTAGTAACCATTTCTTCTTTTATCTCTTTTTATTCCTGAGTATTGAAATGGCTCCCTGCTGCTGCAGGTGCTGGGATTCTTCACCACCCCTTGTTGATTTTCTTCATGTTTCCCTACATATTTGTCAGTATTTCTCTTACTAAGCTTTCTACTTTTCTCAGTCACCATCTTTGTACTTTGTGTATCCTGATGAAACCTTTACCGATATCATCAAATATTAACTCCAAAACTAACAAGGAAAACTATGTTTGGCTTGTGTCATGTCATTGTATTGCCAATAACTGACTTTTCAGTGAGTCATACTGTCTGTAAGCGATCCTGGGCACTTGGTATAGATTCTAGATAATCTCTAGGTACGTAGGACTACATCCCAGTCGCCCACACTCCCCAGTTGGAGAGGTTACATCAAGTTGAACTCAGGATTGACAGTAGACAGAGAGACTCACTATGTGTGGGTCCTGACTACCTACACCTTGGGCAGCTGGTTATTTTAAACAACTTATATATTTCTCTGGCTGAAAAATCCTAACTTCTCAGCGTCACTCAGACTGTGTGGTTCCCCTATTGACAAGACTGCTTTAAAATTTGCCCCACAAAAAGTCAAAAGAAGCTACTCCTCCAGGCATGATGAGCAGTAGAGGGAGGAATAGTACTTCACTTTTCCTCTTGCTGTTTCTGGTCTTGAATCTTTGACTTCCAATAAAACTGTGTCCCATGACATGTGATACTGTGTAATTCACCGGAAATGAGGAAGACCACACCTGATAGGGGTGATTCTGTGAGAAAGCTTGTTGTTCACAGATTCACTTGTCCCAGGACATTTATGTTTATAATTATATTTTCACGCGAGTTCCATCAATTATTTCCATCTGTGCAGTATCCTTTAATGCAGACTTTATATTTGTGGTTTTATCACTCCTTTTAGCCACCAGAAAATCACTTTTGAGTCATTGATCCCTATTTAGGAACTGGTAATTTAATGCAAAAATCAAGTTAACAAACTTAAGCAATGACATAGATGTTTTGTGAAAATGATTCATTTGAGAGATAACCTGCACCTGTTTTCAGAATATTAGTCAAGGCCCATTGACCCAAATTCTTAAAGCACAAGGAGAATCTTTAGATGCATGACTTGAGTTTGCATTGAAGTTTTTGACAAAATTAATTCTTTTACAATTTTAATTTGTGAAATATTCGATTCCAGGTATCTCCCCCATACTCAAACTATGAAATATGTATGGACAACACTGTGTCAATAGTATTTTATTTTTTCTTTTAAAACTGTCTCAAAGTTACTGGGGGCTATTTAGTTTATTGTTTCATGGAACCATTTTTGAGCACCATTTCTTTGGGGGATTCTGAAAGTTTTAGACTGAGCAAGAACTGCCCTCTTTGCATTACCCTGCACCCCAACACACTTTTAAACATAGCAATTTCTATTTTATCTGTGTTATATAACAGCTTCCATGTAAATGTTGTTAGAAGAATGGATTTTTGAGCATTAAAAAGTTTGAAAGCTAACAGATATTTGGCAAAGAAGCTTCATCTCTGGAAATTCTATTATGGTATAATTTCCCAAAGCATTCATTGCCTGAGACATCCACTTTGGCAAATATACAGTATTACTGTTATTAAACACTTCTGGAGCATATGCATGTGTATGATTCCAGGCAAGTGAAATAACTTATTGTCACACTCAATTATTGGACTCACATTAAGAGAAACACAGAACAATTTTGTTTGTAGACAAGGACACTGAGGCTTAGAAGGATGAGGTAACTGATGTGAAGTCTTATGATTAAATATGTAGCAGGAAAGTTGCAAGTACGAATGAGTTTTTATGATTTCATTGCTTATTCCTTCCGCCTCACTACACCACACCATTTCAGCTGTGAGGCCACTCTAGAGCCTGGGTGGGTATTGAAATTTGTTTCTGGGGGCCCTGGGCCCATCTTTCCCTCTATGCCTCTCTTCTTTTCCCCTCTTAAGCTTCCAGAGTACTCTGCAATAACCACTAGCTCACTTAGCATTTTATTCTTGGCATGTTACCAATCTGGGTATACAGTAATAACTAAAGTCTGAGATGATACAGCTTAGCACCTACTAGGGAGTGTTTGTACTTCATTGGGAGACTAGTGAAGATGGAAAATTCTTTTGCAGCTCAAGTTAAATGAGGCTTTGATAAGATTGCCATGTTGTAAGGTTTAGATCTTAGAAACAGGAAATCTTTGCTGGTGGCTTCTTAGACTTCACTTAAAGACAACTTTATTGCAACTTGTGTCAGAATCTGTTACTGTGACTTTCTCTGCTCGCCATAATCTCTGTTACAAGCCTTTGGTAAGCATTTAATAAATAGGTAGAGTAGGATGGTGAAAAGTAAATCAATAGAAAATATTTTTATAGTGGTGGATATTCCCAATTCTACTACAATAAATAGTAAACTTTAAGAATTATTTTCTTATATCATCAAAACTCTGTATGCATCCTTTTCAGATAAAATGCATTTTCATGGGTTAAGCATTTATATTGCAGAAATATGTGATGTCTTTGTGCAGCTTTCAGACCATCATGACCAACCATCAAGAGATTTTTCTGCCCACTTAAATTTTGTTCATTATCTATTATGGTAGATTGATTGTGTATAGGTGCTGCAGGCCATGTGTGCTGGGAGGCTGATTGTCTGTGTGTGCCGGGAGGCCAGGTCCCTAAAAAGTATGAGATTATATGCGATATTTCTCAAACTAGTTATCACATAGTTAAAAGTTTCTAGGTTGTTTTTGATAACAGTGTCATCATGTCCTTTCTGGTGTCCAGGCCACTAGAATCCATGCAGGCAGAGTTTGCAGACAGGCAGTGTAGTGAACCCAAGTGAGTGAGATTTCTGATTGGCTTTAAGTAACCTTAGGAAAAATGGTTTTATTTTTATGCAATCAAGATAGTTTCTCTTAGAAAATTTTTAAACAAGCCCTTATGTAAAACATATAAACTCAAAATGATTGCATAGAAAAGCAAAAGTAGAAAATTTTTAAAAATGAAGAAAAAGTGAATTCAAAATGAAAGTAATGCCCAGACTTTGGAGAGAGAAAATGAAATCCAATGGAAATGCAGACTAGGAATCAACATAACATTAGATAACACTCCTCTCATTACAAATTCACTGAGATTGAGCCACAGTATTCTAGAAGGTTCTACATTACTCTAGAAGTTCTCTGGTAATTGGAGAAAGGTTTCTAAGACAATGCCTTCTTTGTGATCTACATCTTCTAAACAGTCTGATACAAAACTATGTTTTCTCATCATCATTAAGCTGTCATAAAATAAGTGATGCTATGGCCATAGATACAAAGCTGACTGATGCAACAAGATTACAGTTCGGCCAATGAGTTATGTAGCAGAAATATGTTTAAAATGTAGATTTTTAAAAAGGGCTTTGTGGGTTACTCTTGTCCAGGCAGCATATTGGTGATGCCTGGCCATTCTTGATGTGGCAAATTTCTCAGATGAACATTAGAGGTAGAGTTAAATGATCATAGGTTCCAGACACAAGGACAGTAGAAGGTCAGACTATGCACCTGAATGCTAATCATTCACTTTTATTGCATCCTCTGAAATCCACTAGCAGAATTACTTTTATTCTTTTGACCAGATAAGAAAGAAAGAATTTTTCTTGTGGGCGCAGAAGCTCTTGACTCAGTCCTATCTATTCTTCTTTAGAAGAAGTATAAAGAAGACTCTGAAGTTGTTGATCAAATGATCACTAACTTCCCTGTTTGTCCAAAGAGCTGCCTCTTTCTTCTAAATTGACTTGGGTTTTATCATACATAGACAAATGCAGTATTAAAGCTTTGCTTGTGTCTCTACCTCCGAGCAGTAGGGCTTAATTATACTGAATAACAGGAACAAATATGGAATAAAAGAACTTTGTTTTTTCCACAACTAAGATCATCTACAATTGCTGACAGTACACACCAAAGCATTTTCTCATTCATCCATCCAACACAGTTGAATGTGCACGGTGTCACAGACTGTAGCAAGCACTTGTTGAACAAAAAAGAAAAAAATGCTGTCTTCTCAGAACTTTCATTCTATAATGTTCATAAACTTAGATTCTGTTTCAAGATACACAAACTAATTATTATTTTGAAAGCCTTTTGTTTACACAAGTCTAAGAAGTTCAGGTCTACAAAGAGCCTGATACTATACATGCTATTTTTTTAAAGCCAGAAATTGTGTTCCACTGGTTGATGGTCAATAGTTTGTTTAGAAAATGGTGAGTGCTATGGGGAAAAAAAGTAGAAAAGACTGGGGTGGAGGGGAATTTTGGCATGATTCTTCTTTGTATTTTGGTACTGAAGATTAAATTTTGGGCCTTCCTCACACTGAGCTACATTTAAACTTTTTTGTTTTTGTTTGTTTTGCTTTCTTTGATACAGGTCTTGCTAAAATGTTGCATTGCCCAGGTTGGCCTCAAAATTGTGATTCTTCTGACTCGGCCTCACAAAGTGCTGGAATTCCAGGCTTGCACTCCACCTCCAGCTTCAACATAGTTTACAGCAGGATAGTCAGGATAGGCCCAGGAAAATTGAGGGCCAAGGATTTAGCTCAGCAGCATAAGCACCTGCCTTTCAAACACGTGGTTGTGAGTTCGATCCCTGGTACGAAAAAAAAAAATTTTAAAACAGACAACAATTGAATAAAGCTTATCACCATCACTATCATGACTAGCATTGTAGTAACTGCTTTCTGTGCTTATCTTTCTTAAACCTTATAACAGATGTAATCACTGGGGCTTAAAGAAGTTAATTATTTACCCAGAAGTGCAGAGCTATTCAGTAAAGGTGATGGAATATATAACTCAGCAGAATCTAATTAAGATCCCGGAGTTACACTATACCGTACATTGTCTCTAAGCAATAGTTTACAAACTGTATTCAGTGGCTCTCACAAAATTTGACTTTATATTAATGTTTAAAAACATCTATAGTTATCTATAACTTCAAACTGAATTCAAAAGCATTTTCTCAAATAAACCACAATTTTCTTAGGCCATATTAGAGGGCCCTGAGCTATTAAAATATGTATAAATTATGCTTTGCATGTGTGGAACACTTTTTTTTTTCAATCTGTGCAATTGAATAGCCCATGAAATTTTCATTGGTTAATAATGTTTCAATTGTGTATGATTTAAAAAAAATTCAAACCTTGGCCTGTATGTCTTCATAAAATTGTAAAACAATTCAAGTATAGAGTTGTGTAGAATGTCTGCTGGTTATTAGAATGTTTGCTGCATATTAGAATCATGGAAAACAAGGAAAGCTATAATATATTTAGATAATATCATAAGAAAGGTCATTCCTATAGTATTCATATGTAGAAGGTTTTTTTCACCTGACTTGTATTTGAGAAAAGCTAAGATATAATTAGTGACTAAACCTCGATTTTATTTTAAGCTCTAAATTACCTAATTGGGGAGTATTCCAAAACTACCTATGAGGCTTTCTCTTTTAAACTGGCATTTCTGGTTTTAAGTGCAAGGTGAGTGTGTTTCTGGGTACCAACAATAAATAATTAAATTAAAGAAAAATAAACTGGCATATGCAGTTATTTACATAGATCAGGGATTTTTTTTGTATACTAGAAAATCAACTCAGAATATTGAAATAGATTTTAGGATGAATCTTGTATGATTAGGAATAGATTAATTACATTAGGTTTTGTTTTGTTTTGTTTTGTTTTTTATCTTTCTGAGACAGGGTCTCACTGTGCTCTTTAGGCTGGCCTTGAATTCACTTTGTAGCCCAGGCTGGTCTTGAACTTGCTGCAGTTCTCCTGCCCCAGCCTTCCTATGCTGGATTACCGGCATGCACCACCACACCCAGCATTACATTAGTTCTTACAGTTTTAAACAAAAATATGTTGTAATAAGTAAATATAGTGATAATAAATACACATCAAAATAGATTATGAACAATATCTACAAATAAGAATAGTTTAACTTATTGATTTAGTAAAGCTTAATTAAGAAGATCAGGAAAAGTTTGTTACTCATTATATAGACATGGAAGTACATTCCTAAAATTGAAACTACCTAAGGAAATAAAACAGTAATGGATCGTACTATAGTTCCTCTAAATGAAATTAGGAAATACCACTCCTTTTATGAATATAAACATTCCAATATCTAAAACAGTTTTTTTTGTATCTCTCACCTTATCTATATAATAGTACCATTAAGGAAGTAGAATAATGTAAAAACTTTTATAATTCCTTTAATCATTGACTTTAGTCATCTGAACTTGGAAGGAAACTATTGGTGGGATAGTGAGAATAAAGAGAAAATTCATTGAACTTTCAAGTTGTCATTACTATGTCTATAAACCCTTCATATTTTATGCCTCTCTGCTGGACTCATTTGCAGATTAACAACAATAGTTCATCTTTTCATCTAAGTAGAAAATAGTTGTTCTTTGTCCAATAATAGAGGGGAAGACATGCTTACTGCTATTTCCTTAAGAATTACTTTGGCCTCTATATTAGTTAGGGTTCTCTAGAGGAACAAATTCAATATAAAATATGTGCATGACTATGCAAGGGATTTAAGAAGTAAGCTTACAGAATCAGAAGAGTCCCAAAGACTGTCAAATCAGAGACAGAGAATGCAAACCAGCCATCTGGGAACTGAACTGAAGAGCTGCAGGATCAGTAGCAGTCTAAGACTGAAGGCCTATAAACATACTGCAGAGTTTGGTGCAAGTCTGTGTTAGAAAACTGAAGGGTCTGTGCCGGCAGCCTGAATGAACTGGAGACCAGTGTCTCAAGGCAGCGTTGAAACCTGATCTCTTTCAAAGATTTCCTTCTTTATTCCCTTTGTATTCTGTCCAGAGTACAAGCTATTGGTGATGTTGCCCATATCTGGGATGAGTCTTTGCTCTTCAGTTTGCAGCCTGCATGTCATTCATCCATCCGCACATCCAGGTAGTTGCTAATCTGCTAGAGAGTTCTTATTCAAGTCAAGTTGACATACTGAAATTAATTATCATAGCTACTAGAGTGAACTGCCTTCAGGGACAGTTCTGAAGATTGTTCTACCTATGTGTAAATTATATTCTAATATGAAGAAATTAACTAGAAAATTTTTGTGTTGAATTAGTAAAATTACTGAAGTCAATATAAAGTATTATAAAAAATACAAATATCCCTTTCCGCATAGAAAAATAAGTAAATGTATAAGTGGCATCACAAAGAAGACATATTAAAGAAAGAAATACAGGGAAGGTTTTCAACCTCATTAACACTGAATGAAATGCAAGTTAAACAATCATGATATTTCTTGCTGATCAGAATTGGCTAGCGTGTGGGGGAGTAGGCATTATTATGTACTTTTAAGCAACATGCAAATTTTTATTTATATGAGACTATACATCAAAGTTTAAGTTTGCTTACTTCTTGACCTAGAAATGAAATTTCTAGAAATGTATCCTAAGTACATGATCATCCAAAAATACTATAAATAAGCTTCAGTGTAAAATTATTAATGAGTGGAAATTGAGAAATAAAGTAATATCCAAACATGAGGAATTAATAGAGAAAATCAAGTTAGATTTATGAAATGAATTTTATGTAGCTAAAAAATCAGGTATTTGAGAAATTGTGATAAATTAATAGAGAAACATAGAAAGGAAGACATACATCATATATATATATATATATATATATATATATATGAGATACTAATGGATTTGTATGATTATACAAATCTATATTTATCTAACAAGACAACCAGAGGAATGTTGACTAAAATATTGTTTTGGGGTGATTTCTATCTGCTTTTTCATACCTTAAAAAACTTCTATATAACTATCCCATACTATTTTAAAAATTTTAATAGAAGTATTAAAGGTTTCTAAAAGCCTTCTATTAAAGGTTTTTATACTTCTATTAAAGGTTCTAAACT
Source organism: Hydrochoerus hydrochaeris (assembly GCA_004027455.1). Classification (NCBI taxonomy): domain Eukaryota; kingdom Metazoa; phylum Chordata; class Mammalia; order Rodentia; family Hydrochaeridae; genus Hydrochoerus; species Hydrochoerus hydrochaeris. The sequence goes on along the minus strand of PVLA01009616.1, from coordinate 64,085 downwards.
TTCTAAAAAGTAAAGAGAATAACAGAACAAAGTGTCCATGTATATATCACTGACTTTCAACAATACTTACTATGTTTTTCTATGTTTTAAAGAAGGAAACATTAAAAAGAAGTTCAATTACCTAGAAACCACTGTCTTCAAACCTCCTCGAGCTACCTATTAATCATGATTTTTTATAACAAATTTCTTATATCTCCCTTTGAAAAACATTTTGTTTCACAGCCTAAATACTGTTTTCAAAGCATTGACTTAGTCACCCAATTTTTTGAAGCAAAAACTAAAAACATTTCAGTGTTGTTATTGAAATTAGTAAAGCAATAATATGATTTCTTGCTTTTGTTTTTTAAATATCTAGTTTTGACACTTTGTTGTTGCTTCTTTGAATATATGTACAAGAAGCTATAAAAAATAAGATGCAGATGTGATGAAGCCAGTGGTGTGTGGTCTTCACTACCTTTTTCAGTAGCTTCAGGGATTAGGCAAACTCACATCTAAGTAAAATGTCTTTTCTATTGTGCAATCTGTGGGGGGGCACTTTCATTCTTGAGTTCAGAATTTGACATGCAGTTTGTGATATGCAAGCAGATATCTACAAGTCTTCCAGAAGTCAAGAGCAGTGATTGCTCCAAAGGATTATGTAGTTAAGTGTAAAAAGCAGACTCTTATGAGTTTAAATATTTTTCCACTGAAGAATAAAAGACACAATAGAGATACAGCATCCATCACCTAACACATTTATACCTCAAAACCTTTCTTCCAGACTCCTATTTTTCTACCATGCTTCAAAAGCATATTTTTTTATACTGCATTTTAGTGGAAGTCTGTGCATTTTGATGGACTAACCTCTGGCAGATTTTAATGTGCGCTATTTTCTTTAAATCTTGGATAACTTACTTTTGGAAGGTAGAAAATTGTTTTCTTTCTTTTATTTCCATAAGCCCTAGCACTGGGCTTCCAAGGCATTCAATGTAACTGGACCATAAAAATAATAAATGCATGACAACATAAGTATAAACATAACAAATGTCATGCTTTCACATGGCAAATTGTCAATATCTATTGACATTTGTTCTTATGGCATCTATTAAGGCCACACCATATTTATTAACTCTGGTTTGATTACACTGCTCCATTAACTTGGTAATTTCATTATAGTTTAAGAGGGATTTTAGCTGCTGGATTTAGTTTAAATTTTATGCACATGCCCAGAAGTCTTTGGGCACTGAGCACATTTCATATAAATCAAATAAATAATTAATGAATAAAGGCTATTTCAGAGAAACAAAGCAACAGAATCATGATCAGATAACTTTTTAATAACACATACTGAGAAATTATTCATGGATATTACAGCCATAAACTGTGTCAGGTGTATTCATATCCTTGTTAGTAAATTATTACCATATAGAAACACCTATGTCAGAAGAAAACTTCACTGCAGTTAGAAAATTGATGTTAAACCCAGACAGAACAGCTGAGCATGGATAGAACAGGTGGGGCATGCCTGCAATCTCAGCACTCGGCAGGCTGAGGCAGGATAATTGCCATGAGTTTGAGACCAGCTTGGGCTACAAAGTGAGTTCAAGACCTGACTGAACTACAAAAGGAGACCCTGTCACCCCCTAAAGCCAAAAAATCCCAAAACAACAACAATAACAACAAAATCCCCAAAGAAACAGAATAAACAACAAAGGATGACACTTGAGGAGTGAGAGAATGCTTACATTTGCTCATTCTTGAACTAATTGTATACTGTTACGATAGAAATTTCTTGAGAAAATGTTTCTCTGTTGGAAAAATCTGACAAAAGTTGCCAAAATAACTAGTTATGAGAGGAAATATTGGGTAAGGTCCTTTGTCCTGCAGTCAGTTAGTTTGACTCATAAGATGTATAGAATGTAGCTCTATATTATTTTAGCTACTATATATTAGCATATAGACTGAATTGTGATTTTTCGCCTTTCTGTTCTGGGACCACTAATTTGTTTAACTTACTGTTATCTTAGAAAGTCCTAGGAGCATTTTAAAAAAATGTTTTCAAAACTTTGACAAATGGACAAACATATGTTGTACTTGTCATTTATTACACTGAGGAAAGTATTTTGGATGGACTCAACATCACTTCAGTGAAGGCAAACACTATCCATTAAATAAAGGAAGGATTTCATTGGCATCAGAAGGTTTCAACGGAACCTATTAATCTTTATGAGCTTTACATGTGGCAAAAATCTACATATTTGAATAACCTACATATCTCTAAGCTCCCCTACCATGTTAACATCAAGAATCAAGTATCAGGCAATTCAGAAAAGAATTATAGCTTGTGGTAGTGTCTTAACAATTGTGGCAAGATAGAGCAAAAATTATGTTTGTAAATTTCAGAAATGATTTTCCGAAATGTATTACAGCTATGTGGTTTATAGAATGTGTATCGTTAGCAGGTGTTGTGAGTTCTTTATTTCCCACACACAATACTGAAATTTTACTCCTTTATACTCTTTAAGGGAACAAGCAGCATAATTGGAATTCCTTTGTGAATGATTTGTTATTTTTTTTCTTGGACCTTCACAGGGAGTAAATGATAAATAAAAACTGAGTTTTGGGACTTTAGTGTCTATTGGTTGGGCAGATTATACACTAAATTTTAAAAAGGGCAATTTAAGCTGCACTTGGTGATACTAACAGCTGTATGGTCATTGTGTAACAGTGGCCCACCTGGGCTGAATTGTGAATTGCAAAACAAAGCTGAATGCTTTCAATTCCATGGTGCATTATGCTATAAAGAGAAGCTCTCAGCTAAGCTAAATGTAGAACTACTGTCAGACCATCCGTCTCCGAATGACTACTGCACTGAAATAGTGATATCACTTGGTGAGATCATCACTATCTATTTGTTTTAATGTTTCCATCATTTCTGATCCCAATTTTATATCTCAGCAATTTATTTTCAGTAATGAAGTTTCTTCACCTTCTTAACTTTGGTGAGGTTTCTATTCATTTTCTTTTAACTTATTCAGCCCTTGAGAACACACGTGGTTTCCTTTCTCCTGCATTGTGAGCAGTGTAATACATGATGATGTCTAGGCAGGGGGTACTTATATGCTATGATATATGGGGTATGCAATTCCTCTACACATAGAAGAAAAATATTCTTATAAATGAGTTAACTCAGCAAAAGTAAGCCTTCTTGAGCTTATGAATTTATTTTTAAATTATATTACTGGTTAGCTTTCTGATTTCACTTACAGGGAAAAAATTCTACAGATCCATCAAGACTCCTATAATCTGCATTTTTCTAATTTTTCCTCAAACTATTGGTGAAGAGAATAATGGAGGCTTCCAGAAACATTAGTTCTTAGAAAAGGAAGGAGTTGAACCATAGGGGAACCATGTGGACTTGCTGTGAATCATCACAAATTTGAGCCAAAGAAAAGTTGGGCATCATACCAAGCACTGTTTTCATTCCAGGTTTTGCTAAATTTGGCTGTTTTACAAACACTTCAGGGGAAGTTCAGTGTTCTGTGTTTGATTCCTAGATCTGTTGTATGACCCTGAGAAATCATTTAAGTTTACAGATGTGTTTGAAATGGATGTTAAACCACCTTTCAAAACATATTAGTAATAAAAAGTATTCGTTTGGATGCTTTGTCTTTGTATGCATTTAGACAAAAGCATGGAAACAACACAGACATTATATTTTGATGCAAAGAATAATTCAATTTTTAATATAAAGCCCATTGGCTGCTTGGATAAATCTGTTAATCAGTTTTCTCTTTCCTTGTTTTTTTTCTGTAATGTGGTTTCCATTACCCACTTCAATTCTGCTTCATTGCTGGTAAGCATCTGTTTTAAAATATGGTTAAAAATTGGTACTCTTGGTCCAATTCCAAAGGGCAAAATCAGCAGGAATACGTAATCCCTCAGCCTTAAAGAAGAACCTTCTAAACCATGAAAGAAAAAAAAAAGCAGTAAGTACTAAACTTTGAATAAAAGAGTCATAAATGAGTCTGGAAGCCTCATTTACATTGTAATGTACATACCAGCATGACGTCATTATCAATTAGTGTGGGTATTTTCTAACAGCCATCTACTCCAAGTATGTAGTCATTTAGTTTATAGTTATGATTGCAGTGTGTTTGTGTTGGTATAAGAGAGAGAACACAAAAGCAGCAATGTCCACAGAAAATAGTAATACAGAAAAAATTTATGTCAGCCATGAATCAGTCTTACTTCATTTAATGTTATTTATTGATACAAGGTAGATATAGTACCTCAATAATCTATGCATGTTGAATAGAATAATGAAATCTGACTGTAATATAACCTTCTTACTCTATGAATTAAAGCCAAAAATAAATATGTATATTCTTTCTTTTGTTAGTCCGATCACAGTGTAATGTTTTTCTTTTGGATTTTGGAGTGCTGTAGGTGTTGTTGAGACTAATATTTTATTCTCTGCCTTTTGCTTCACTCAGTCTCTGCTTTGATTATGTTTCAGCAATCCTGAGCATGGATTTGTGGTCTAAGAAGTGAGGAGAGTGCGTCAAGTTGAGTAAAAGTTTGTTTTTTATAATTGTGCTAATATCGTTAGAAGAATTTTTATGCCCATATTTTGTACTCCAAGAAACTACATTGAAGTTGAAGAAAACAGTATGCAATGTATTAATTATTGTTTTTCTCCCATTATTTTGTTTTTAAATTTTGTTTTCTTAAAATTTTGTTTGTTGTTTATTTTGTTTTTTGTTTCCATAAATATGTAATTTTGTTTGTTTCTATTTCCTTCTGTACACTCTAAAATGTTTCACTGATTTTTTAAGACCTGTTCTGCTTCATTTCATTTTTACATATGAAGTTATCCCAGTGATTAGGATATATTTTTCCAATGTATGACTTCAGAAGATAAATACTATGATGACTGAGGTCAGCTCATTCCTGTGTTTGTGGAGAGTATTTTTCAATAATATTGTTTAATAATATAAATGATTACCTGAGAAATATACACTGTATTTAGGGGAGAAAATATCAAAAGTGGTGCTGCTAGGTTTTATTGCTTTTTACAATAAAAGAAAAAATTACAAACAAACAAAACAAGAATAAGGACAAAACCCTGTTTTGGGTTCTTTTCTAATAACATTGCCCCAGAGACTCTGGTTTTCCCCTGGGCAGCAGCACATAGCCAGGCCTGGACTCAGACTGAGGTGCTTCGGTCTGAGCACTGATCTGTGTAATATTCTGTGTCTTTGTTAATCATCCAATGGAAAGATTCAACTTATTGAATCATTTGCTTTATTGCAACTCCAGGACTGCCTCATGGGAACTTCCTTGGAGGGAGTAATTCTGGAGGCGGTCACTATGTAAATACATCTTTTCAATTCCTCTAAATGGCACCAGGAGATCCCCTTACAGTTCAGTTAAAAAACAAAGTAACCATTTCTAGAAGCTTTGCTAGTGGAAGTCTTTCATGCTATCTTTAATAACTTCATGGTATTATCATGCTAAACTGTTAGGGTGGTAATTGAATCAGATCATACATGCAAGGGCATGTTAAACAGTGGTTGGTAGAGAGTGAGCACTCAACACATGTTAAATATTCAGCATTTGCTGGTTGTGAGCCATGTTCACATCATGCATTGTATTTCAAATGGACTTTGACCTAAAAATGCTTTGTTTGAAACACTGGACTTGCCCTATTTTTTCTAGTATATGAGTGTGTATTTTTGAAAAGAAGATGAAAGTCTTCCACTTGATCCTATCCTTGCTCATTTTCCTGGACTTTACCTAGCAGAAAATATCCTAAGCCATTTCATGCCAGTCTCTCCTGCTCCATCAACCTCTTTTCTGGAATCTATAAATACTCATGTTTCCTGCTAAGTCTGGAATATAAAACATAATACTTCTTCTTCACCCAGCTTTCTCTTTATGTAGTTGGCCTACGTGTATTCTTTCCTTCATAGCCAAATGTTTTAGGAGAGTGGTCTATCTTATGTCCCTCCCAATTCCCTACATAATTTGGAAGTGACAAGTGATAGGAAAGAATGAATATTAAGTTATTACAGCATTTACAGTATCTGGAAGATGAATTGCAAACTGAGAGTCAACCAAAACCAAGATGCCACCTCGATAACTTAGCCTCCCAGCATCCAAACCACGAGACTAGAGTGTAAGAAATTATCCTATATCCTGTGGGAATTGCCAGGAGGGCCAAGCCACAGTTTCTGTCTCTGAACTGCTCATGGAGTACATGTGGAAAAGACCCTATAAGAGAGAGGATAAGTAAGAGTCAAACAGAAGGCCAGCAAGGAATTACGGAGTTGAATGAAAGGGGTTGCAGTGAGCTTGTGGAGGCACTTGTGGTGTCACTACTAGCTGCCAGGACTGTGAAGATGATTCCTGAGACTGGAAAGCTGACAGACACTGTGCTGACGCGGGAGGTGGTGGCAAAATGATACCTGAGTTTAAAGACTTCTAACATGACAAGGCTGAGATACGACTCCAGGTGAGGGATGAGAATGTAAATACTTTTGGTAGACAGAATGCAGCAATCTGGCTAAGAAAATTATGACGGGACAAAAGTGTAAATCAACACAAAAGCATCACCTGGCGTAGACTTTATTCATTAAATTTATTCCCAGAAAGTGAGAGGAAATAAGGACTAATATATTTAATTCTTTCAAAAATAATGACAACTGGCTCTCTCATCAATAAGTGAATGCTAAACATCTAGGCTGTCATTGTTCCCAATTTTAACTTAGTGTAAATTGGACAATTGAATTAACTTTTCCAACCCTTTAGGGGAACTATTATTTACTGCATAAATAATTATCTGGTAGTTGTCATTTAATATGTTAGTGGTGGTTATGTGATGCTACATTACAGTGCAGAGGGAGCGGTATTGTCTTCCTAGATGTTATTTCAGTAAATATTTGAATGCTATTTATGTCAGTGTGACTTTTAATACAAACTATCTTAAGCCCTGTGTTACATGATACTCTGTAGACCAAATTTAGGGAGAAATTATATTATACTCATAAATTACAGGTTCTAGATCATTTTTAAATTCTATAAAATTCATTAAATTGGTAAGAAGAAGGCTGAGAGGGCTCAATTATCACAACTCTTCCACAATGTAACTTATTTCTTGAAGCCACACATAAGATTGTGTATGGCCAGAGGTCCATTTCATAAAAGACATTTTCTGTTCGCTAGAAAGGGACCATGAGACTTGAAATTATTCATATGACTCCCAGTCATTTACAGATGAAATATGTTTATTTATTGCTCTGTGGCAAAGTTTTACTATCTAGGTGCCATTTTGTTAAATTGGGTCATTCTGTGTAATGTTGCAAAATATGTGTTTCTGATTGTTTTCCCCTTGTGAAAGTCTGTGTTCCTCCAAAAAAAATTTTGTAGAATAATCATTCATTAGTAATTTGTGGCAGGGGGTTGGAGGTGAGAGCTAAACCTCTGCGGAGAGCAAAGTAGAGATGGGACACATTCACAGGCCCATGTCTAACCCGGTGGATGTCCAAAGAAGATAGAGCACTATTACATTTAAAAACATTAAGTGAGGCCCTAACTCTGTGACTTGATATAAGCTTTTCATCTAAAATAGCATCAGCAGAGGAACACTGTGGCACATTTATCCAACTCTGATCCTTTGACAGCAATCAATCACAGTTACTTCCCATTAACATTTGAATTTGACCTATAACTGCTGAGTCAATTTGAAAACAGTGTGTTAAGACTAAAATAATATGATTCAATAATCATCTTTTTTGTGATTTTCCTGTTGGAATTTTAAAAAAATCATGAAGGAATTGGCAGAAAAATCCCCAGTGTTAGAAGTAACACATTTTAAAGATCTATATAATGTAATATAACAGAATTAACCAGAAATTGCTCAGGAAAACCAGAGCTAGACCAAACACTGCTACATACATGGAAGAAGATATGTCACATTTCGGTTAATATAGTCTCATTTTTCTTGGCAGTATTATTACATAGGCCAATTTATATGAAGTTTGAAATTGGCAATTATAGTTCAGAATCTTTAAATGAAATTAGGAAAGAAAAAAATCTATTTAATTATCACTCAAAGGAGATGACTTTAGTTTCATATTTGAAGACTTCCATGAAATTACTTTCAGAGACTCATAGTGATGGGAGGAAAGTTAACAATTTTTTGTCTCAACTGCTTAACAACACTAATCAGCAGGGTTTTGATCAAACTAAAAACCTAGTATCATCTCACACCTACTGGAACAGTTTTCACAAAAAAGGTAAGACATAACAAATGTTGATGAGGATGTAGAGAAAAGGAAATCTTTGAACACTGAAGGTGAGAAAGTAAATTAGTATTGAGAGCATAGAAAACATATGAGTAGTCTAAAAAAATCACAGACATTGTCATTTGCAACAATATGGGGTGTATCTGGGAGACACTGTGGTAGTGAAATGAATCAGGTACAAAAAGACAAATACTAGATAAGTGATATCTCACTTAAATGTGGGACTTTAAAATGCTGAAGGTAGAGCAGAGAATAGAATGGTGACCAGAGAGGACGCAGGATGATCAAAGAATGTAAAATTTCAGTTAGATACGAGGAATAAAGGCAAGAGACATTTCATAACACGGTGACTATAATTAATAACAATGTATCATGTATTTTAAACTGTCTAAGAGAGTAGATTTTGTGTTATTACCACAAATATGTGAGGTCATGTTAGTTTGATTTATCCATTCCATTTACCCATTTATCCAAATTACATACACACACATTATATATATATATATATATATGTACATATATTTTTCTTTGCCAATTTGAAGAATTAAAAATTGGTGAAAAAATGAATGTTCAGCTCATCAGGCTGTTTTCTAGTTAAGTAACCTAAGGCCCCAGGAGCATCTGAATCATCCAACTTCCTAGGCATGTGTCCCTTGGACCAGTCAGCCACGTACAGAAGCCACGTAATTCTGAAATTTCTCTAACATTTTATGGCTCTTCATTTGGTTGTGCCATGATATTCTGTAGTTCACTGATTATTTTTCTTGTGAATGAGGCATATATTTTCATAGGAATGTTCACTATTTTTGATCAATATTTTAAGCACTGGTTAGTTTTTCATTGATTGAAGTTTGAATACATTGTAGATTCAGAATATGAGCTTTGCTGTCTGACAGGTATGGATTCAAGTCCTGGTGCTGCCACTTCCTTAGTGACATTTGACAAGTTATTTAACCCATGCTTTAGTTTCCCCATGAGTAAATAATACTTGTATATTATTTTTAGTGCAGATATTTAATACAAATTGCTTTTGCTAGTCAATAAACATTTGGTGGTCTGTTCTGGGGTTCACTACTAGTTCTAAAAATATTTCTCATTTAATATTATTTTTAAATGATAGTGATAATATTTAGAGACAAAATTTGTAAATATGTCTAACTATGTTCCTTGTCAATAGTATTTTTAGGCTTCAAGACTTCATAATCTACTTATGGTGAACTTCTATGTATGGTACAGAAAAACAAAACTTTAAAGGTAATTTTTTGACTTATTGATTAGTCAGAAGGACGTTACAATTCAACTGAAATTTGACCCAGAAATTAATAAACTAAAGATTTCATTTTTTTCTGACTATCCCACTAAAGCATCTTCTTCATCCAAGAAAGGTTCAATTTTGAAGAATTGAATGCTTCCTGATTCACATTAAGTAGTAAAAAAGGAAAGATCTATTGTAGCTTTCAAAGAACAGGATGAAAACTATATTCTTCAGAAACTCTCAACATAAATCTTCTTAGGTTTCACTGACCCTCACTAGACTCTGATCATTATGCCAGAGATTGGATGTATGAACTGGTCAGTCAGGAACCCTATCTGATGTTGGCGATAGAGTCAACTTCTGCTGAACTGAGTGTCCTGTATTGGTGAGTGGAGTATGCAAAAAACAATTAGGTTACAGTAAAAAAGACAGCAGCTAATGATGGCTAATGGGTAGGTCAAAATGTCCACATCTTAGCAAAACTCCTGGGATACCCAAATTCGAAATCAAATATGAGATGTGATCCAAGTTCCATTTATTGTATTTATAACACCACAGTTTTGCTTTTGCAATAGTTAAAGTAATCATTACGGACAAAAATATATCATCACAGAGCTATTTAAAGAAATACATCTAAAAAAATACATTTATTTCTATTTACATGTTCTCAATTTCTTCCCAGAGCAGTGACTCATAGGAGAGATTACTGCTGTGGAATAGGAGATCTACATAAAGACTATTAAATACTGCACAACACATTTCTTAATCCTGAATTTGGAGGGAGATCTTTGAAATTTTCAACCCAAAGACAAATTATTGGCACTAGTTTGTATTATTATCATGTAGTTGAATTTTCCTTCTAAAAAAAAATCTCATTAGGCAAGACAAAAATGAGACTAGAATGAGTTGACTTAAATCATTTTAGCTAAAAATATAGTTTCCTTTTTTTAGCAAATCATAGTGTTATCATCATGTAAAACTTTATTTCCCCACACATCACTTGACATGATATTAGCCAAGTTGGAAATTTTTTTTGGTTCTCATCAAAGAAATATGCTTTCCATTCTGACATTCTCTAAACATTGTCAACGAATATCTGAGAATAGAAAAGGTATCTAAGGTATAGTGGACTAAAAATAATTTTGGCTTGACAGTCATTTGCATCCCCATGGAGAATATTCAATTTACAGAGAAAAAAACCCCAACAGAACCAAATAGGATCAAAGCAACACAAAACCATGCAGTCGTAGGATCCCAGAGGACTTTCAGAAGAATGAATTTGACTTATTTTGGGCTTCATGGCCTTTGAGTGCATCAAAAACTCTCATGATAGTGACTGACTAGGGTAGAGAAGCATGCAGTGTTTTGCATACTCTGTTAAGACTTAGGGTAACAGATTCTTTGATAATTAGATGAGAGATACAAATGCTTACACCAGAAAAAGTGCTCCTCCAACCAAAACTTTACAAAGTTTTAGGGATTTAGAGACTCTCTAAAGCTTATTTATAGAAGCATTTATAAACTGTTTTCATGTGAGTGCAAAACTAAGCAAGCCCTTTTTTCTTGAATTTTAAAATGTAATATAAGGCATAGCTGTTATAAGGCATAGCTGTAGGGAATTTTACAAAACTGAATTCATTGTTTCCTAAAATATATTTCTAGTAGTTCAATCTAATATAAATAAGAATATGGGAAGGGATAAAAAACGTAGAACATTATTGAGCTATTCCAATGCTTTGCGCATAGTAGGTATAATTAATTCCATATTACATGACAAAAATATCAATTTTAGAATTATGCAAAGATAGCTGTTCAGTTTTAATCTTATAAAGGCACTAACAGACAAATACTATTAGAATAATTTTCTTTATCATAAACAAAGTACTTCACTATGATATACTTTTCAGATTTCTTATTAAAGTTTTCTTAATATATGAATTTATTTGAACACATAAAACAGTTTTAATGTCTTACTAATTTGCTGCAGTTCTTTAACTTTATAACTTTAGCAAATTTTTTTTAAATGAGAGAATCCAAATAGTTCCATGGAGAATGTTCCTTATATTTTCTACTTTAAGAAGGGTTTTATTTATGTCTTTCAACGTTTATCATCACTAATAAGCTATGTTTCTAAAATCAGTTTTCTCGTTGGAGACGATCCAACATGTCAATTCAAATGACTAAAAAAACGTGATTGATCCTAATGCTGAGCATAACTATGTGGAAAATTCGTAATGATTTGTAAACATTTTCACACTTATTATGATTCAGATATGGACTGTGGCCCAGAAAAGATTTGGATTTATTTTGATAGTCCCTGTAATTAGCTCAGCAATGTTTTTCTAAGTTATGATTTCATGCTGACTATTAGAAATTGTACATTGTTGAAATGCCACATGCAAAGAAGGTATGAAATTTATGGCAACAACTAAACCACTATAAAGCAAATTAAACAGGATTTCAAACCAAGAAAACATAGAGTAAATGTAGCATAAATAGATTCAAGAAGGGACAATGGTGTGTAGTCTTACATTTTAGATAAAATTCTAAGCACAAAGCCCAAATCAATTTTGAGAAAATAGAGAAAAACTAGGGTACTGATAAGGTGATAGAAAATAAGGACTTTACCACTGTAATTATTGGCATCAGTGTGGGAACCAAAGAGATATTTTTTGGTTTGAATGTTGTATCACTAATGTCTTTCCTCCTGGGATACAGGACAGGCACGACTGGTTATATAGTTTGTAGTGCAAAATGAAAATTTGGTTACCTAGTTTGCAGTGCACAATAAATATGCAAGGCCCTTTAATTACATAGTTCATAGTGCAAAATAAAAATGCAGAGCTCTTTGGTCCCTATTGGTTTTGAATTTCAGGATACTCATCTGGAGAGTGACACCCAGTACAGAGCCTGTAAGAGTACACCCTCTTTCTCCATCCATGATAAGCAAGAAAGGAATTGTAGAGATGCTTCTGAATTCCTATCCCCGCTCATCCTGGGTTCTGAGGAGAGACTCAGACTAAGCCGAGGGGAAGGACCAGCTCTTGGGTGTAAATTTTGATGGTGAATAAGATGACAAAGATGTTCCTTTCTGAAATCCATCCTCTGGATAGGTTGTGAGGATTAATGAGTTAATATCAGGAATTGCTATAGGGCAAATCTTCACTTGCCTAAAAGAGCATAAAATTTTTATTTTGTCTTTTATGCTTTCTGACAATCCCTTCAGTCTGCCACTAGGCTTTTAGTGGAGCGTGTAGAGAATTTAGGACAAGATGATGAATCTTACTCAAGGGCATCTTGATAGCTTTGCAAACTTAATGCAATAATGTAAGTCTTGGGCCCTGTGTCATGGAGAAAATGAAGACAGCAGAAATTTCAGATAAAAGAGGCTATAGCTCATCTATTATTATTGTTTAGGAGACAAATTATGGAAATGATGGAGTTTTTCCCCCTTTAAATCTCTTTTATCATTGTGTGTACACCTGATTTTATTTTAAACAACTATGAAGACACTGTATAAAATGTTTAAGGTTGAATTTTACTTTAAATAGTGCATATATTTTGGTCTCCTTGAAAAATAAGAAAAGCTAGACTGTACTATTTGGAAGCAGGGTTAAATACTCAGGACAGGCTCTCAGAATTTCTGGGTAAAGTTCTTCACTCTGCACTTACCTGAGAGTCCAGAGAGCAAGTGCAGGTTCCTGCCCATTGCCACAGCCCTAATTCCACTCATTGTCTTAAGAGCTACTAGGAGGCATCTACTTAAATCACTAGGGAAAAAAAAAAAAGGTGCTAACATAGCATTTAACATTTGTGCTCTATTGAGGTAAAGAAAACAAACAAACAAACAAACAAACAGGCCAGGAAAAAGGGCCAGAGGCAGCAGAAGGGAAAACAGGAATGTGAGGAAGCCCGGTACAGTAACAGTTTAATACAGTACTCATGCTCAAAATTCAGACCCGGAGGTTTCTCTTTCCTTTGTCCTTTGCTTTTTCCCATGTACTGCAAAGTTTTTGAGTAGAAATTGGGTGTTTTCAACTCAAGAACCTTTGGGAGATAGCACTGTGGTGCAGACATCTAGTCCCTGATTTTGAGGACCTTTCAAAGTTTCAGTGGAGATAAGGAAGGTAATACTGAAGGGAATCCCAAGAATTTCATGAAGGTGTTGAAAAGGAGGAAGGGGAGAGAGAGACTGGGACAGCTTTTCTCAGGAGGATGCTTTCAGAGACCAAGTCTTAAAGCTGTAAGGGAGGAAATATTCAATGATGGGGAGATAGAGTAAATTGTGTTGAAGACAACCATTTGTAGGTCACCTACTGTATCATTCTAGAGTGGAATGCTTTTCACGGCTTTCCAAATAGCTCAAAGAAACAAGTGTCATTAGTTTCCTTTAGAGAAAGAAAAACCTGATTATCTATTAAAAACAACAAAAAGGCCAAGGGTAAGCTCTTTAGAATAGCTAACCACCAAAAACATTATGGTATCTCCTTCCATACATAATGCATAATTAAAAAATAATACATTCATGTGTGTGCTACAATTCAAATATTAGCTTATTTCCAGTTTTTCATTGCTAAGTCTTGCATAAGTTCATTGAAGGTGTTCTTGTATAAATGCTAGCACTCTGTGTTCTCAGTTTGATTCTATCTCTTCCTTGGGTTATTGGATGGAAAGACACTGTCCCCAAGGATGACAAAGCCAGTAAATGGCAGGGGAATGATTCAAACTTGTGTCTGTCAGTTGTCAAAACTCACATTTTTAGTGTGGCTTTCCCAGTGAGCCATGCCTAAGGTGAGTCCAACTCCTGTGTGTCACTTAGAAGCAGTCATATATATGAAATCAGAACGTATAATAAGAAATAAAAGTTTCCTAGGATTCTCTGTGAAACATTTTTTTGAGACATTATCTCTCTATGCAGTTTAGGATGACCTTAAACTCACTATGTAATCCAGACTGGCCTTGAACTCACAGCAATTCTCCTGCCTTAGTTTCCCAAGTGCTAGGATTACCAGAATGTGCTACTATGCCCAACTGCCAAAATATTTCTAAGGGCCATAAACCTCGTTTTATTTGTTTTGTATTGTTGTGTTGCAGATAATTGTATATATCATAACCCCGATTTTCCCTAATAAATTGCTCTTCTATGATTACAGATGTCCTCATAGGTTTGCATAGTTACCTTAGGTACTAGAGGGAGAAAAGAAAAAGGAGTGGGCTGGCGAAATGGTAGGTTACTGGTGTAAGGTGACGGAAGCATACACAATAATACAGTGAGGTCTACTAAATTACTTCAAATAGATGATCATTGAAAGCTCTCAAGGTCTCAAAATGGTACAGTCAAAAGACAATATTAATTCATTTAGATGATAGTTTGGGATTCCATTTCTTATTTGGGTTTAGTTTTTTTTTTTTCCCCTCTAAGATACAGTAAGAAAACAGACAAAAATTTCTCCCAATCTGTGAGCACCTAGTTGTGCCATTTTATATACAACTAACAAGGAAAGCCTCATAGCTACAGAGGCACCCTCCATACATGTCTCATTTCCTTTCTGTGCTTCTGAATACAGAACCCCTTATTCCATTCTCATGGGCTAAATGCTGATGCTGATTGCAATGCCTAACCACACACCCTTCTCTGCAGTGAACAGTAAAATAGGAGGGGAGGTGGGCACTGAATGGTATGTGTGAGTGTGTAAGGGTGACAAGCCTGGCTCCTCTCCTGCAGACTACAGCCTGGCAAGATGATAAGCACAGCATTTTCAGATCTTCCAGATTAAGAAAAGAGCTAAATTCAGATTTAGCTCTTTTCTTACATAAGCATTCTGTGTCTTTAATGATTTTTACTATAGCACATCTTTTCACAAGCAAGCCTATCTAGAAACATTTGTAATCACATGCCTTCGTGCCTAGGATGGAAGAGGTTTTTGATCAATGCTGTGGTGAGAGCTCAGGAAAGGTTTGGCACTTGGCTCTTGGGCAGGAGGCCAGAGCATGTGGATGAAGTGAGGAGTGTGGATGCCATGGCTCGGATGAGGAAACCTGAGCACATATAAGAGACATCATCAAGTGACACACGGGAGAAGAAGAGTGGCTGTGGTGACATAAGAAGACATCGGTGATTACTTTTTCTGATCTTAGTTCAGCAGAGTATCTATAGTCTCACAACAATCTGTATTGTTTTAGACCAGTTGTTAAAATTGAACTTCCAGCCTGCATTCTGAGATGTCATTTCCATAAAGAGTAAAGACTTTCTCTCTCCACCCTAATGACAAATGCACTCATCCCATGTATTTCAGGCATGTAGAAACAGAATGTTGTTTTGCTCTTCTAATTACTTAAAGAGTCAGGGGTAGGGATGAATTGAAGTGAACTGTTAGTTTGTTATTGCATTCTCTGAGTTCCACCTAACTTAAACACCTCCCACTAAAATCTGTTATCCTGCCCATGTGCATGAATGTTCTTAAATTTCTTCTATACAAGAGCACCTGTAATGTTCAGTAAGACATCCTGGGAATAATCTCTTTTTAGAAATGCTCAGAAAGTGTCTCTCTCTAAACTCTGAAGTTCTATATCTCCATCAAAAAGATGATGGTATAGATTTCACTCTGCTATATCTTAGATAGCTGAAAAACTAAGTTAGCACGTAGGGAGTGAAATTAAATCAGTGCCAGCATATATTTAAGAGATATTCCTTATATAGCTCATGACTTAATAGCAGCAAAACCTTCCTCTCTATTCTGTCTTCAGAAAAGGGCACAATAATTCTGAAGCATCATAATCTGTTAATTTATTTTCTCTTAATTTTTAAACAGTGCTGGAAACTACTGCTTTTAAAACATGAAAATATTAAGAATGCTTCTGTACCCAAAACAGATATTCTCATTTTAGAAAGTGCTTTTTCACCAGCTAGCACAACATTCTTTAACAAGGAGCTAGCTAAAATGGAGTAAAATATTTTTTTCTGCATCACAAGTCTGTCTCCTCTGTCTGGTTCAAGCCAGTAACTCATTTTTTTGCAGCCACAAAGGAAGAACATCAAAATTTCTGAGTCATCATGGGAACAGCATATTCTTCATGATCCCACAGACACGTTTCTTGATAACACTTTGATTACTATATCTCTAAAAGGATATTTCTGTACATTGTCTGTCTAGCAGCCGTGTATTCTCACCTATTTGTCTGGGTAATTTCAGGCTCCAGAAGAACATATGGGCCATATTCACAACTTCTACCATTTTCAGTGTTTATCTTTATTCTGTCAAATTTCTTAAGAGTTCTTTCCATTTTCCCTTCTGTCTCATTATTCTTTCTTTTCCATCAGAGTGCTGATCAGCAATTTATTTTTATAAAGCTTCAGCTTTAAAGTTTGTGGGACAGGCAAGCTCAGTATTAAAAAAAGAGATAAATCCAGAAACTAAATTTTTAATATTTACTTTGTCATTATTTGACATTAATAATTCTTACAGATTATTTAACACAACCAACTCTAAGATTCCTATCTTTCCAATGAGATGTGGGGAGTTCCCTCCTACCAGCTTACCAGGAATATAGTGGCAATGAAATATAGATAAGAACTACTTTGAGACTTTTGGGGGAAATCTTGAGTTCTTAACTTTACTCTGCCTATAGTTCATGGCTTTGCTTTTGCAAGTTATGATGGGGGTCCTTTGCTTAGGTTTTACCATCTGAATGATCTGGCAATTATTTCTTCTCCTGCTTCACAAAGATGCCTAAGTTTTCATAAGCAATTGTGATACTTGGTAAAGACCAACACTTCTGAGCATCTAAGGCAGTGTGTGTGGGTGGGGACTTTTGAAAGAGAAATATTAATGTGTTCCATGGCTATAAATGGCCTGTTAAATGCAGGTGCTGTTAAGTGCAGGTAAACTTAAATGGTTTGTTAAGTGCTTTTATTAACTATGTGATTTTTCTAATATTTTTATTCTCTCTAAATACGTTTATAATCAGCTCGGTTCTTTCATTTTGATGACAAAATTTATTTTTGTTTTCATTTTAGGGAAGTTTAATAGGGGCTTTTGGGGATTTTGGGGAAGTTTAATAGGGGCTGAATCCAGAACTGCGAGCAGTCTTGGTAACCTCTAACACTGAGGCACCTCCCCAGCCACAGAAACTTAGACTTGGCATGCAGAAGCTATTCCCATGTCACAGAATCTAGCAAGAGAACAAACAGGAGCTTGAATATAGTTTGTCTCAATTTTTGACATATTTTTACTTCAATAAATGACAGCTAGTGTAGTTTTACTTAGTTTTATTCATGTTTGCATAATCGGTCTGTATTATAAAAATTTTACAATATAGAGCAATTTGATCTAAACTTCTGAATGTCACCTGTCTATGTATCAAAGAAAGTGGTAACTTCAGAAATGGCTTTAGGGACAAAGTAGTTTAGTGTGGTTGTTAATGTGAGTTTAAATGCAGATGCCACAAGGGAGTGCATTCTGTATCTAATCTGTTGTTATAGAAAGCAGAACATTGGTTGCCAAGGGCTGAGGTTAGTGTGGACTTACTGTGCAAAAGACACAAGGGAACCCTTTGGGCTTATGAAAAGGCTCTGTGTCTTATTCATGATGGTGGTTACATAGGTACGTACATTTGTCAAAATTCATTCATCTTTACACTTAAATGTGAACATTTTGCTGTAGATAAATTATGCCTTACCAGATATAGTTAGAAAATACAGGTACCATTAGCTACTTACTGTTGACTGGGAAAGTTACTTAACTCATCTATGTCTTATATTCCTTCTCTGTATGTGGGGACACTGAATATACCAATCTTAATAATTTTGAGAGGCATTAAATAAGTCATATAAAGCCATTTCTTATGCTAACTTCCAATTATGGTCAGAGGGATTGTTCAGCACATTATTAGGTTTTGGTTAATTATTGGTTATGTGGGGGAATTCTGCCAAGCTCCCAAAATGAAGTACATGCAGGTTTTATTAAAGTCATTAATTCCAAATCTGAACACATGCCTATTTAGGAAAAAAAAATATTTGTCCATACTCTCAGTGGTAAGACAAAGCTTTTGTTCTAACAGAGCTTCTGTTCTCAACTAGGTGAAACATAAACAAGTAGATGAAAAGAAAACTAAGACAACATCAAATGGAGGTGAGTTTTGTTAAGTCAGTAAAAACAGTCATGCAATGGTGACTGAAGTTGGTGGCCATTTCTCTGAGTGTTCAGAGAAGAACTTGGTGAGGAAGTGTCATTTCAAATAGGATCCAGATAGTATCAAGGAGATCACCAGGGCAAAATCTGTAGACAAATGCTCCAGACAGAGGAAATGATATGTCAGAAATCTAAGGGGGGAGCAAGATTCTATTCAAGGGAACAAAAGCCAAAAGAAAAGTAAGAAATGAGTTTGGAAAACTCAACAACAATTTACTGATGCAATAGGAAAGTGACAAAAGGCATTGAACAGGGGATGATGTGCTCTGACTTACATTTAAACAAAACGTCTTGGCTGGTGTGTAAAGTTTGGGTTTTAAAGGGCTGAGAGAAAAAATAAAGAGACTAGGTGAGAAATAGTGATGCTTAGACTGAGAAGGTAGGAATAGAGATAGTGAAATGTGACCAGACTATAATCTATTTTAGAGCAAAAAAACCAGCACTGCCAATGGTTTGGAAGTGGCAGGAGAGGATGAAATTAGTTTTGTTTTTT
Organism: Hydrochoerus hydrochaeris; assembly: GCA_004027455.1. NCBI lineage: Eukaryota > Metazoa > Chordata > Mammalia > Rodentia > Hydrochaeridae > Hydrochoerus > Hydrochoerus hydrochaeris. The sequence continues at coordinate 44,858 of PVLA01009616.1, read as the reverse complement.
GGCTTTAACTGCTAGGTATAAAATCTTTCCTATTTATAAGCTTGACATCCACTGATTATAAGAATTTTACTTAAAATCTATTCAATAAGCTACTAGATATTATGTAAAAATATTTCTAACTACTGATATAAAATGTGTGCTAAGTACTACTGTGGGGAAGAACTCTGAACTTTAGGTCTTAAACAGTCTATTAGGTAACTGAAAGTTTGTGCTGATCTAGTTCAGAAATCAGAGGTCATTTCCATGTTTCTGTGTGAGTCTGTGTGTGTTTGAGTGTGAATATATGAATGTGTGCACATGCAGTGTGCTCTTGAGGCTTTGGATCTCTGCTTCCAGGGGTGACATATAAAAGCAGGGGCCTGGTGTTTCTTCCTGGTAGGGGCCTTTATGTTACCTGTTATGTCACTTGCTTGTGCCAGCCTACATATGCATAATATTTATGGAGACAAGACTTTGCCCTATTGTGACTTCTTCATTACTCTCGTATGTTACTAAAGCAACTGGAATCTCAGCAGTCTTCCCCAGAACATCTAGAGGAGCAAGTAGAATAATGTCCAAGAGATTTCCACTGTATCATTTCAGCTTAGGAGTCAAGGGCTGGCGTTTCATTTTATTTCTTTGGTGAGAACTAACTTCAAATTCAACCTCAAGTTAGCTGACTAGGAGAGTCCTCCTTCCCACTCTGCTTTGCAATGACTATTCTTCCTTCCTCCCTTTGCAGCCTCCTTCCTTCTAGACACCACTAGAAATTTCACAGAGGGTGAAGAGCTAACTAACTCTGGGATAAATCGATGACCAAAATTCCCCAGGGCACAACTGACAGCTGAGAGACTTTTAATTCAATACTAAAATAAACAGTTGTTGCCCTCAGTTGAACTCATAGTACCTGCCAGTGCTTTATAGGACTTCTCCCACTGAATCCTTCTGGCAAATGCAAAATCTCTCTTGTACAAACTTGTAAAGCTGTTTTATTTTCTGCTTCTCATGGTTGAGTACATAAGCTCAGGGAGTAAAATAATTTGCTCAAGGCCACACAGCTGGTAAGTGACAGAACTAGGATGTCAACTGAGGTCTATCTGGCTCCAGATTCAAACTTTATAACTACTGAGCTACCAGGTCTCAATCTCTCCAAGCCTTGGAATGGAAATTTACAGCAAGAATCTTGGCTGAATACTCAGGCACTACTGTGGTGCTGACCTCAAAGCTTGGAGAACAGCACCATAAGCATGAAGCCATTGTCATAATTAAAGGTTGAGTCTTCTTTGTTATTCACATAGAAAGAGCTGTTATGATTTTCACCTTTATCAGTACATGGGACGTGGCAGTACTCTCATCTTTGAGTTCAAAGTTCCCTGATATTATACTGATTAATATATTATTTTTAAAGTACACCTTTAACCCATTGACATTAATTCACTATGGAACTATAAATATAATAACTCATACATTATTAACCATAAAATTGTCTGTGCTCCAAATATTGGCAGACTATTTTTTTTTTAAGTATCGGAAATCGAACTCAGGATCTTGCACTTGTCGAGGAGATGCTGTGCTCTGAGCTGAACCCTCAGCCTAACTAGTTAGACTGCTTGTAGTACTTCTGAATTCTTTATGAGGAAATTCAGACTTGTGATGTGGAGAAAGTCAGCTCAAAAGGAGGTATTCAATATTTTCAGAAGTACAGAAGACTATGTTTAAACATCATGTTGCCTTAAGTTCCAGTGAGAACTTAGGAAAGGTGGTATCAAAGTGGTTGGGAGAAGCACAGACACCAACACAGAGAAAAACAGTGCATTCAATTTAATGGTATTTTTGGCCTGTTTGAAAGCAGAGAATATTAGAAATATGATTGAAAGCATTCTCTCCTGGAATTTCTATGCCACTTTGGAGGAACTTGGCTAATATACATAATCAAACTTTAGTAACTGGCATGAGAACCAGCCCAAACAAAGTCTGCAACTCCTCCATTGCTCTTTGCAAATTTATTTGCTACAGTGGAGGACCTAAAACGACTCATCCTCCTATTACAATTTCCTATTCAGAGAGTTGGTCTTCATGTGACTTAGATGTACTCCATCTGAGTGATGGAAAAACAGAAGTCTGATTTACAGATTGCTAACAAAGCAATGCAGATGAATCCATTAAAGCATATCTCCTCAGTGTTTTGTTTTTGATTTCCAATTGGCTTTTTTTTTCTTTTTCCGCTTGGCTTTGGAACTGAAAATAAAATGCCTCTGGAAACAAAGCAATGCGATCTGGGAGTGTGCATGCTATACAGAATTCTGAGAGAGATCTTTGTGCTGTTCACGGCTACAGCTGTCACCGATTTTTCATTTACAGTAAGGTCAGTGAGACAAAAAGACCCAAGACGACATATTCAGTAGCATCTTTGTTCACATTTCAGTTTAAAAGAAGCAATTTCTTGTAGTGACTTCCAATTACGGTCACGGTAATTTTTCAGCACATCATTGCTTTAGATTAATTGTTGATCATCTTGGGGAGTTCTTTCAAGCTACTAAAATAAATAACTATAACTGTCATTAAACATGTTACTCTGTAACCCTTTATGCTGGAACCTGGTTGGTTACTACCAATTTGTTTTGTGGAGATAAGGATCAATTATTAATTCAAAATGATTTTTTATTATAAGAAGCCCACTGTGTTATGCAGGCTTTGATGATATAAATTATTATTACTGGTATCCTTTCTCTGCTTTGCACTATTTTTTCTGAACCTATCCCCATCTTTTTCTATATCAAATGGATGGATAGGATCAATCTTCTCTTTATTGTATCACAGAGAATTGTTAAGAAACTGAGACAAAAAAAAAAAAAAGAAATAGATTTAAGGATGGCTCAACTACTGTTACTGTTTGTCTTGTAATTATTTGTGGCTATTAAAATGGCAATAACTTCATTTTTATTTTTTATATTAAACTTAATATGAGCTAAGTAAAGAAAATTGGAGAACCTTTAGCCCTATTCCTCAGTTTATTTTTATTTCAAAGGCATGATTTAGGGAAAAAAAAAATCTCTGTCTTTCTTGAGCATTTTCCATGACAATGTTGTCTTTTTTTTTTTTTTTGGTGATTAAATGAAATGCAAGGTGCTAACATGCTGATTTAATTTTTCCAGCAGACTTTGTGTTTTAACTGTTGCGCTTCAACTTAAATGGAATTCATTGTTTCCTTCATTTTCTTCCTCAAAGGTTATTTCATGCGCTGTCTGCTTCCAGAATACTTGATTTTATAAAAAGTCCTAGGGAAGAACTTTGACACAGGACCAAGACTAGTGCAAAGAGAGTACTTTTCATGTTACTGCTTACCCTTCTTCCTCTCTTCCTTATGTGGTTATGTATTAAATGTAAAGAGGCAATAACCTTCACAGATCTCCACATCTGTAATTAAGAACTGCCTCTGACAAAGCTTTTTTTTTCTATTGACAAATAAATGTCACTTAAAAGAAGAATATTACAGAAAGAATGGTATAAAATAGGCAAAAGGGCAAAAGTGTTCTCTTGTTAGTGTTGGAACACAGGTTTTCTTTCTTTTCTTTTTTCTTTCTTTCTTTCTTTTTTTTTTGATAAGTACTTACAATAAGTACACTATTGACTTGGCATGCAGATCAAAAGACTGACAGATTTAATTCATGTTTCTATGTTGTACAAACAATGACATGTTCCAACCAATCTGGGCTGCTTTCAGCTAGTAATTGAAGGTAGTACAAACAGAGACTTTAAAAGATCAGTGGCTCACAACTGAACTGTTCCACAAAAAGAAATCCGACAGTGTATATTCTTTTGACTGTTTCGTTGAGATTTCTCTTTGCCTGCCCTCTGCCCTGTCCTGACTCTCCTGGAATTAATAGCGACTGATAGGCCGTGCAATGTGTCAGTGGGAACGACACACACACACACACACACACACACACACACACACACACACACTGTATATTAACTGGCTTGTCTGCTCCTGGGTGAGGAGATAAGCTCTGAGAGCACAGAGAATAATCTGGAGACGTCTGCAAGTTAACCACAAGAAATCAATGTTTGCATAAGCTTCCATTACACAGGGAGCTTTTGCTCCATAATGGGGGTAGTCTGAGTAATAAGGTAGTAAATTCATCTACAAATGTATAAAGGATGACCCTGCAGGATTTTGACATGACATTTTCTGTGGATCTAACTTGGTTGGAAACGACAGGCAGCATTTTTCTATGGTAATTTGTGTACTTGATGTGTTTTTTTTTCAAATTGCATAGTGCCAGCAATTTGGTTTTTAAATACAATAGTCTTTTGAAAAGTACCAAAGAAAATGAATAGAAAATCACCAGCATCATAGCAAATTATCCCAGGTCAACACATAATGCCTTCATTTTCCAGATGTCTCAATTCAGGCAGCTACTTCGGGTATTTTTGTCTAAGGATGCTTATAAGCATTCCCAGTTTAATAATACATTTTCTGTTGTATGTTGCTATGGGCTGTATGTGTATCGTCTGCATTAAGATTCCAAAAGAAATGGATTTAAAATAGTATACCCAGAGGCAATGCTTTGCCTGAATGTTTCAGATAAATTATTTGCTCAAACTTCTTGCTTTTAATTAGGGTCATAGGAAACTCATAATTCTGCCTCAATTATAAAATAATCATTGCTTTATGTTAAAAGGTTAAACTATAATTTCCAAGCTTTTAATGCCTAAAGTTTAAATATATGAAAGTTGTGTATGCCATACAAATTGACAAATCAGTTTGAGACTATTGAGTCCTGTTATGACTGACTTAAAGTGATTCACTGTAGCAGTGGTAGCTCAGTATAGAAAGAATGAGAAATTTCCCATAAGCAAACCCAAAAAACTCCAATATTTATAATACAGTCTTTCCAGAATAATTATTATCTCTCTGGTTCTATTATCTTAAACTTTAAAAACTTGTGTTTTGCTCATTTTTAAATAAGTAATAAGGAACTTGAAATATATATATATATATATATATATATACACATACTTTCATGGAGTTGGAGTTTTGATATGCTTTTGTAAGCCTTCTCTACATTGGATTTCATTTGTGGATTTTTTAGAATCTAGAATTTTGGAGTAGAAAGATTCAAGTTATACATATTCATTATTCATTATAGTACTAGTTAGGAAATACTTCTGTAATAGTTCCAGAATTATATGGGATAGTTAGTTATAGGGAAATAAAATGATTAAGAGAAATGATTCTTCAAAACTTGAACAGAAAAGCACAATATTTTAAAAGTACTACTTTGAGGAATAGCCAGAAGTGGATATGTTTAGTTTAGGAAAGGAAGCTCAAGAGACACTTGCTAATTACCTCTTTTTTATTTTATTTTTTTTTATTTTAAAGAGGGTAACATTAAACACAACAAAGCAGAACAAAACAGAACACAAAAAAGCAATGTAAGAGACTTAAATTTCAAAGCAAGACCATCAGAAATCTTCACTATCATATTATCTCTTGTTTTCCTCCAACTAGTTGTACATATCTTCACATACAGAGAATTCACATGAAATAACATAGTATAGAACTGATCTGAACAGGATAAGGAAAGCATTTTAGGTCTTCAAGACCAGACAATAGGAAAGTCAACACTGGCTGTCATAGTGTCTCTCATTCTCTTCAAAATAGCTGTCCATACCTTCATGAATGTTGAAATTAAACAAAACAAAACAGGCTAAAATCACTCTGAACAAAGAATAATAGTATCGCTGGATTTCACATCATGATGCTACGGAATCAGCACTGGGTACCTAGTGTCTCTTTTTCTTCAAAGTAATTGTTCATTTCATCATGCATTATGTAATCAGTTCTTATTAACTGTTTATAGGTTCTACGCATGGATGAGTCTCTACATGTATTTCTATCCTTTCTGTATTGGAGGCAAAAATAAAACATAGCAAGACAAAACAAAACAAATTCCTATAAAAACATGAAATGAAAAAGTCATATAAAACCACAGCACAAGGTGATCTATAATGGTTACTGTGTTGTCTCTTGTTATCTTCAATAGAATTGTCTATATTATCATGGATAATTGAACATAGCAGTAAAATTGAATACAGCAGTATATAGCAATATTAATAAAAACAAAACATTGTAGAAAGTACAAAACTTCAAAAGCAGGTAATAATCAAACCAGAGTGGGTATCCTAGTGAATCTTGTCATCTTCAGTGTAGTTGCCTATGCTCTCAGACTTGGTACTATCAATCATAACAGCTTTGAATAAAATATGTCAATACAAAACAGCAATCTAACAAACCAGATTCAATTAAGATCAGTCATGGTAAAACAGTTTAAGTTATACAGGGCTTCAGATTAAGTTAATAGGAAATTAAGGATGATTACTGTACTTATCTTATTTTCAGGATAGCTGTCTGTGCCCTCAAATGTAGTACAAGTAGACAAACTGGAACAGAATATAATCCATCTAAACAGAGCATTGTGAGTAATGTGGGTTTTAAGTCCTGATACACTATTAACAATATCCTCTGCCTTCTTTCTTTTTTTTTTTTTTTAGACTATTCCTCCTCTTTCATTCCCACAGGGTGCTGTGCATTTTGGGTCCCACCAACTCCCCCAGCTTTTAAATTGGAGGGGTAACCTGCTGTTTGCCTCAGTGTTTCCAAACCTTCTCACTCCTGGACCTGATCTCAAGTTGTATTCCTTTACCTACAAAAGCCTCAAGGTTTTCCTTCATTATAGATGAGTAGTTCTCTACCACACGTAAGTATCCTGTCTTTCTAACCTATCTGCAAGTGCTGGTCGAGTTGCCCCTATTTCTCTCTGGTTCCCTGTCACATAGAGCATTGTTTTTATCATATTTGATTTTTTGGTCCATAAACCCTCTTTCAGGTTGTTTATATTTCCTATACAGAGCATCTTGGTGGACCCTACCTCCTAATCTACTCTGCCTGTTTCTTCTTCCTTTCTCTCTTCTTTCTTTTCTTTCTTTCTTTCTTTCTTTCTTTCTTTCTTTCTTTCTTTCTTTCTTTGTGTATCAACACCATCTGTGTTAGAGATTATAGTCAAACTTCTCTGCCTCATTTCTGCTATGCTATTTTTCTGCCATTGATTGTCTACTTTTCTCCTTCATTCTACTGCCTGCCCTGTTCATTGAGACCTCTCTGCCACTGTTCCTGAAATCCTGGTATTTTTTCTCTCTCTCTAGAATGTCCTTCAGTATTCTCTGTAGGGTTGGATTGGTGGTCACAAATTCCCCCAGTTCCTGTTTGTCATGGAAGCATCTTGAGACACTTTAATTTCTAGAGACAGTTTTTCAGGGTAGCATCTTGAGACAGTCTTAATTTCTAGAGACAATTTTTCAGGGTACATCAATCTGGGCTGGAGGTTATTTTCTTTCAGTGCTTGGAATACTTCACTCCAAGCTCTTCTTGATTTGATGGTCTGTGTCGAGAAGTCTGCCATGATTTTGATGAGTTTTCCTTTATAAGTGATCTGTTGCTTTTCTCTGATAGCTTTTAATATTCTGTTCTTATATTGAATTTCTGGTATCTTAATTATTATATGTCTGGGTGTAGCTCTGGTTTGGTTGTAGGTGGCTGGAGTTCTGTATACCTTATATATCTGAATATCATTTTCTTTTCCTATGCTTGGGAAGTTTTTCTTAATTATTTCTCTGAATAGCCTTTGTAATTCCTTTGTTTTTACTCCTGCTTCTTCACTCACATTTCTTATTATTAAGTTATAGATTCTCTTGTCATCTTCTAGCCTTTGTATTGTTACTGCCTGTTTCTTGAGAGGTGCTTAGCATTTCTTTTATTAATATGCTTATATCTTGCTTTACTTGATTTAATATTTCAGTTTTGACCTTGTCTATGAGATCCCAAAGATATCTCTTAATGTCCATTCATGCAATGTTTGATGTTGTATGTTTGCTGCCCTCAATCTCTTTTGTATTTACCTCTCCTGGATCAATGTTCTCAGGGTTTGGAGCTGGGGGGCTTTTTCTTGTGTCTTTCTCTTGTCATGTTTTTGGTTTCTTCCAAGAAGGTGTATAGTGGAGGTCCCAGCCCCTTTCCTTGTTGATTATGGCTCTTCTGAAGCACACTGGCTAGGGATTTCTGCCTTCTCCAATTTGCACTTGTTCATTGAGGTGCAAACAGAGGTGGTGTATGCTGGCCCCTCTCCACTGGGCCAGTCAACCTTAGGGGACCTTGGGCTAGTGTATGCTGTGCATAGGGAATTCATTTGGGATGACTTATTGGGTCCTGACCAGGGGCATGACCCAGGCCAAACAGATCCCACCAATCTGCTCTGAGAAGGGAGCAACCAACTAAAGTCACTGTCATTCTTAGTTCAGGCTCCTCCTGCCCAATTCCAACATGTTGAACATTTGGTCGCCTCCTTCCCATGGGGGGGGTCTTATTCCCAGCACTCACTGTGAGTTAAGGTAGATCCCTCACCGGCTTTGTTCTTTGTTGGGCTCACTGACCTCTTTCTGCAGCATGACTGGCGAGTCGCAGCGGCGTGATTTTGGGTGGCTCCAGCAGATTGTGGCTCCAGTGGGTCACAACTGTGTGAGCTTGGGCCACTCTGCCCAGTCACACACCTCCCTCTTTTTTTTTAAGTGATTATAACTATAAAATTCTTTGTGAAATTCTGTTTTAGTTCTGGCAGCTATGACAAAGTTCTCATACACTGAGTAGCTCAAATGACAAAAATTTATTTGGTACAGTTTTAAGGGTTGAAAATCTGACATTAGGGTGCTACCATGGTTGAGTTCTTGGTGAAGGCCATTTTCTTGATTTATAAATATTTTCCTTGTTACAGTTTTTTTTGAGAGCAGAGGAGAGACACACAGAGAGAGAAAGATTGGAGAGAGAGGGGGAAGTTTCTCATGCCTCTTCTTATAAGGGTATTAAATTCAAGATGAGAGTTCCATCCTTATCATCTATTTAAGACCAAGGATTGGAGTTTCAGTAAAGAACTGGTAGTTTGGGAGCACATTTAGTCCATAGCAAATTCTCTAGAAAAGAAAAAATGTAACTCTAGACTATAGGGTGGAGATTGGTGCTCCTATTGAAAAGAAAGGAAAGATTAACAATTAGAAATATTGAATGAAAAAGCCAAGCATGATGGTGCAGTCCTGTAATCCTAGCATTTGGGAAGCAGAGGCAGGAGGATCACTGCAAGTTAGAGACCAGTCTGGTCTATGAAGTGAGCTCAAGCCCAGTCTGAAAGGCTAAGTGAGACTCTGTCTGAAGAAGATGAGAGAGAGAGAGAGAGAGAGAGAGAGAGAGAGAGAGAGAGAGAGGAGAGAGAGAGAGAGAGAAAGAAAGAAAGACTGAACAATGCTATCAGCTGCATTTCTGGCTCCAAACTCTTCTTTGTTGGAAGTGAACAAGGAAATGCTAAATTATTATCAATGAAGTATTTTGGATTAGGGTTTGTTATATGAAAAGATATGTGAAAAATTGCTTCTGTATCAGTTACTTTCTCATCACTGGACAAAACACCCAACACCTGCAACTAAAGGAGTAGAGGTTTGTTTTGGTTCATGGTTTCAAAGGATTCAGTCTGTAGTTCAATGGTTCCAAGGCAGAAACAGTCTGGTAGGAGAGCATAGCAAAGAAAAGCTGTTCAACCTATGTGATCTGGAAGCAGAGATAGACAGAAGGGAAGAGCTATGAACAAGAAAACACTCTTCATGTCATGCTGCCAGTGACCCAATCTTCCAGCCAGCATGTTCAGTTATCAACTTATCCGTGGATTAATGCACTGATGAATATAGTTCCAATCATCTTTCCAAAACTTTACTTCTGAATATATGAGACTGTTGAGGAACATTTTAGATCTAAACCATAACACCTTCCTCCTCCATGACAGGAGAACCATAGATTCCCAACTCCTCAAAAACAAGATTATACATATATCATGTTGAAACCTAAATAAATCTGCCTAAAAACAATGAACAGAAATAAAATCAGTACTTGATTATTCCACTTCTTGGATAATACTTTCAATTGTCAAAATATTAGCAGACATTTTGCTCTCCTTGTTGTGAGGAGTACTTTTGGTTCTAGACATATAGAATTTAAAAACTGCAAAATCATCAATGGGAATTTTCAGAATTTTACTTTGCTACTGTAGACTCTACATGTCACTTCAGAAAAATAAGCCACAAGGAAGCCTAACAGGAAGCAGGGAATTATGTGTAACATGCATGATTCAGTGAACTGTGCTTGATTCTTTATGTGCAAAATCTAATCAGTTAGTCTGCATATGAAATCATTGCAATAATATAGTCTAGAAGCAAATGAACATAAATCACTACTCTGGCAACAAACCAAACCAATAGGGAGCAAAGCCTGAGTTAATTCTTCAGTAGTAGAATAGCAGCATGACCCACAATGACTTTATGTTATTCCAGAGACAGAATGGGGTTCAGCATTATTCCTAAAGACTATGCAATATCTTCAAAGGTGAGATGATCATTATAAATCAGGATGTTGCAAAGAGAAGAAAAGAGCTGTAACTAGAGACAGATGCTCTAATTAGCAAGATATCCATTTCCAAATTATTATGTTTTCAAATAAATTCTGACATGCAATTTTGGAACATTGGAAAATAATACTAAACCAGTCCAAGTAGAAACAGGAAGTAAATCTTGGCAGAGCTATACACCCTCTGCATATTACTAATAATTCATTACATTGCTGAGAAGGGGTGGTGAACAGAACGATTTTCAAAATGAACCTTTGACTTGGGATGCTTTTACCAAACTTAGAGTTACTAATTGAGACTGGCAAAGTCATTTTAAAAATCTTGTAATTACTAAGGCAGATAATGCAACCAGATATTTTAAACTATTCTATAAGGACTCTTATGTTCCAAAATATCAAAGACAGCTGAAAAGTCTTAGGAGCCTAATTTTACCCTGTGGTAGATGTTACAGCTCATTACACATCTCAGTGTATCTATACTCTTCCTAGAACCATGCATAAAATTCTATTTTCTTTTAAGTCCATTTATGCCATATATTTAGGGCCAATATAGGTCCAAAATTTTTTAAACTGCACTCCAATCTTTTATCACCCTAGTACACACACCCTAGTATTTTCATGAGAAAGAAAGTATGTAACACATGTACACAGTACAGAGCTGCTCTCTTGATAATATAGGAAAGAAGAGTAGGGATGCTTTTTCCAAAGTATAATCTATGCATTTCCCGTCTGAATCAACTGCATTGCTTCGTATTAGCACAATTTTCTAAGCCCAGCCCAAACTCTACATGGGTTGCATCTGTATGTTAAATACCCTCCATAGGGATTTTAGTGCATTAACATATGCATATCTTTGACTTAAGGGAAGTTGGAGGATTCTCTTCTCCAGAACCCTCTATAGCATCTAGAATTTGTAAGTGCTATAAAATCAGTGTTAAGGAATGGGTGCTTGGAGTTTTTCATGAGATGAAGAGGAAAAACACAAAGAATGACAAGTTTGAAGATCAAATAATTGGAAGTCTGAATGTCTGAGTACAGACAAAGGTATGACACATGTAGACATGAGCTACTGAAATCAAAAGTAATAGTTTGGGGATAGAGTGAGGGAAGGATATAAAATGGCTGTGTTCTTAAACTGTCATTTATGTCAGCCTATTGCTTGTCACTGGGAATAAGTGAGAATCCCCTGTGTAGCACGATGATGAATCTTAGAAATTCTTAGAAGCATGTTTAAGTGCCATTTGAAGTTCAGTATAACCCTTTCTATTGGCATTCGGTTTGTAAGACTGTTGCCAGGCTGATCCTACTAATAATGTGTTTTATACCAGACAATGCTCCAAATGCTTTAGATATAATATCTCAATTAGTTTTTATAATAATTCTCTGGTGCAGATGCTGTTAATCATCCTGTTTTACAGATGAGGACACTGAGGCAAAGAGCAATTGAATACTTTGATCAGTTTCAGTTACTTAGTAACAGAATTTGGCTTTAAACAAAGAATGCCATTCAGAGCCTGTTTTTAAACCTAGATGTTATTCCATCTCAAACATTGGGACCACATTAAATAGCAGCACTCAAAACTTTTTTCAGTAAAAAGCCAAATAGTAAACATCTTAGCTTTTGTGACTGTAAACTATATGCCAAGATAGCAAGAAAACTATAGAAAAACTGTCCATGAATAGGTGTCACTTTATAGGGAGAACATCATACTTTACTGTGTTCTAATAGAAATTTATAAAAACAGATAACTGCAGTTTGTTGGTTTCTATTCCCTAATAGTTAAAAAATGTTCACAATTTGTGATGATGTAAAAAAAAGTACAAGTTTCTCTCTTTTTTAATACCTGTGACTTGAATGAATAAAGCTTTTGGATTCTTTATTAGTTTTCTAGGAAAAAATATGCCCATCTCATTGCCAGGCGTACAAAGGACAGGTGTTTAACACAGTATTGCAGAAGGGGTGGTGAGCTTGCTTAGAGGTGTTCACACTGCCTCACCCAGGCATCCCTGTAATCCAAGATACTGATATATGGAATGGATAGGTGATTTCAATAGGTGGTGTTTTCGAGGCAAGAAAAAAATTTTGCACTAAAAGGGTGTAACTCAACTGGAAGAAGAGTTAACCTGTGCTCCAGTCTTCTTTATCTTGCTTTAATAGAAAGTGAGGTATCCAAACCAGATAAAGCCAACTATCTTGAGGAATACACTGCATACATGCTATAAAGTGTTTTTTAAACTTTTTCTCTAGAAATGCTTATCTCAACTAACATAGTTTGATGACATCTCCTTCTTAGTTTATCAAAATGAGGGGAACTTTTCAGTCTAAATTTTTTCATATGGCTTGCTAATGGGTGGCTTGCACATAATAAGTATTATTGACATTGGCTTTTGGAAATTCTCTAAACTCTTTACAATTTTGCTTCTCTTTATCTGAGGTTGGGAACTGTGACAACTATCATACTCCATGGATCTGGGAAGACTGGGTGATAAAACAGACACTAGAAAGCCTTGATATGTACAGAAGGCTTTATACAAGTTATGATAAATAAAACTGTGGTAAATGCTTGAATTTAAAAAAAAAAGACTGAAAAAACATGCCCACTAATTCCCCTCAAAATACTTTCCTTTGCCTACTCCATCATTCTTGTCACTTTCTGAAGCAGTTCTGGAAGTCTTCTTTTGTGAGAGCCTGCATTGCATAGACAAGGCTGCTTAGGTATCTCACATTGACAAAAAGTGTTTACCTTTCACAGTCACTTTGACTTTGTAGAAGAGCCAGAAGTCTAACAGTGTCAGATCTGATGAATAAAGTGTGTGAGAACATACTACAGTGGTTGTACAAGGTTGCCTTTACATTGCTTAACACTAGACAGCAGCACTCATTGTATTTTGATCACAATTACAAAGACTCACAAAAGAGGATTTCCAGAACTGCTTCAGAATGTGGTAAGAATGATGGGATATATTTGTTCAAAGTAAGAGGAAGTATTTTTTGAGGGGGAAAATGGTGACTTGTTTTCTGTAATACATTTTAAAAACTTTAATTTTTACTGTGTGTCGTGATCACATCTTGCATTGACTCTTGTTGGTAAAAGTCTTATTTTAAAACATTTTGAATGTGTCCACTGCCTATCTACGTATGTATGTGGGCTTAGTGGAACTAAAACAGTAAAGTATGGGATTATCACTATAAATTAACACACAATATTTCAACAGTTACTATAAAAGTTCATTTGTTATAATCATTGCAGAACACTGGAATTGACTTATAATAAACTACTATGCATTGTTAAAGGGACATGAGATTTGCCCTAGGCATAGTGGTACTCTGATAAAATGTGACAAAAGTCAATGCTTATTTTGAATTCAAATGTCTCACAGTGGTAATTGGCAGCTTTCACTTGTTTGTTGTTGATTTTCAAATGGGTATCCTTATTTTAAGTATGAAAGGAAAATTATCACTCTAACAGAGCAAGAAGCAGAGCTGTCCTGTGGACAGTTTCTAGAGACAGTGATCACCTTTCATCACTTTATGTAGGCTTTGCTTTGAGAATTTAGCATTTACATGACACCAGCGGACACTGCTCTAGTGGGCAGCAACTATTTGCGGGTGCCAAGAAGACCAGCACCTACATAAGGGAAACAAAGGAGATAGATTAGCATAGCTACTTATCTAGATGTCCACCAATGAAGTTCTTAACGGAAACTCTAGGATTAGTTATTTAATTTTGATCATTTATTTTTTCTTTTTTGTTTTGGTAGGAATTGGATTGATAAAGGCAGAATAACAAGGCCTCTGCCTGCCAGGCACCACCACCGGAAGGCTCTTTCTTCTACATGCCCAGTGTGGGCCGAGGGAGATAGACAGATCCACCTGTGCCTACTGTGCACTGCTGCCAAAAGGCCACATCCTGCAGGTGGCCAGTGTGGGCAGAGACAACCAGTAGATCAGCATTCACCTTAGGGGAGCTGCCATCAGAAGGTTCCCAGGCAGCCAGCAGTAACAGGGTCACGCAGCCAGGTGAACACTGTGCATCCATAGGCCACCATTGGAGACCCTTGGTTCACTCAGGCAGCCATCACCCATGAGCAGAATCAAACAAACACACCCCTGTGTTTCTGCCACCATCATGGAAGTCTCCAATGTAGACACACAGACTGAGAGAGGCAGCCCCACCTCCATGTACCCCTGATCATCAGTGAAGCCCCAGTGCAGCTGCATAGATCTAGAGAAGCCCATTCCCCACCCTGATATGTCTCTGTAAATCTGGAATTAGAGGAACCCAGGTGCCCCTAGGACACTGGACTAGCCTGCAGAAGTTTCCCGGGCTGAGTGGACCACGCCCAGTGACCTTTATTCAACCAGGAGACCAAGCCCACACTACTGAGAGAGGGGAGGGGACCAAGCCCCCTCCACAGATAGAGGGGAGTTAGGCCTGCAGGGAGGGAGGAACCAGGCCCAAGCCTCAAGGGGAGTATCAGCTTCAGGAAAGTTTGGCCACTTGAGTCCCAGGAGGAGCCCAGGGAACAAGAGGTGATTTCCAACATGCTCAGGCAAAGTTTTGGAACATAACTTGTAACACAGAAATATAGGAAAATGACAAAATGAAAGACCAAAATGCAATCTCAAACCTCTAGCTCCTCCCAAGAAAGCCTAGGAGCTATGTACATAGAAGAAAATACTAGTCATACACCTGAAATGCCTGAAATGATATCAACTGAAATAAAGAAGCAAGTACAGGAAGCTATGAAGGAACTCAAATCAGAAATAATCTCCCAGGTAAAAGAAGAAATGATAAAAGTAGTGAAAGAAATAGTGAATGCATCTAAAGAAGACATAGGTAAAAAATTAGAGGAACAGAGGAAACAGATAAAATCTCTGAATGAACAGTATAAGAAACAAACAGAATACATGAATCAGATTCAGAGAGATATACAGGAAATCAAAAATTCTATTGAAAGTTGCCAAAACCGCCTCAACGAAAGTGAAGATAGAATTTCAGACCTTGAATATAAGATTGTAGCTAGTGAACAGGAAAGGAAAGATCTTTTTAAAATAACAAGGAATCAGGAAATAACAATTCAACAGTTGCAAGATGATGCAAAGAAAAACAACATAAGATTAATAGGGATAAATGAAAAAGAAGGGAACAACACAAATGATATCAAGAGGCTATTTACAGAAGTAATAGATGAAAACTTCCCAAACATGAGAATGGAAACTGACACATAGATGAGTGAAGCATATAGAACTCCAAACAGCCATAACCAAAATAAAACTACACCCAGACATATAATAATCACCATCCCAGAAATCCAACATAAGAACAGAATATTAAAAGCTTTTAGAGAGAAAAGACAGATCACCTACAAAGGAAAACCTACCAGAATCACAGCAGACTTCTCAACACAAACAATGAAGTCAAGAAGATCATGGAGTGAAGTATTTCAGATCCTAAAGGAAAACAACTTTCAACCCAGACTGATGTACCCTGCAAAACTGTCCTCCAAAATGGATGGAGAAATAAGCTACTTCCATGATAAAGAACAGCTGAAGAATTTCATGATCACCAAACCTGCAAAGAATATTGAAAGATATTCTAGATACACATAGGAAAAACCACTAAGCAAGACAGACAAACAGAATGGAAAGGTAAAAATACAACAGCAGAAAGATAACATGTCAACAATAAAATGATATATAACAGTTATAACCATTAATGTAAATGGCCTCAATTCACCAATTAAAAGAAGCAGACTGGCAGAATGGATCAAGAAACAACATCCAACCATATACTGTCTACAAGAAACCCATCTAACCTAAAAGGAAATTCATAGACTGAAAATCCAAGGATGGAAAACAATACCTCATGCAATAGGAACTCAAAAAAAAGTGGGGGAAGCTATTCTGTTTGCAGACAACATGAAGTTCAAACCAAGAATGGTCCAAAGTGATAAAGAAGGTCACTACATATTAGGTAGGGGAAAACTTCAAGAGGAAGACATAGCAATCTTAAATATATATGCACCAAATTCCAGAGCACCCAGTTATACAAAGCAAGTATTAATGGAAGTGAAAAATCAAATAAGCAGTAACACAATTATAACGGGAGACTTTAACACACCGTTGACACAAAGGGACAGATCAACTAGACAGAAAATCAGCAAAGAAATAACAGAACTGAATCAAACCTGTGAACAAATGGATTTGATAGATGTATACAGAGTGTTCCACCCAACAACATCAGAATACACATTCTTCTCAGCAGTACATGGTACATTCTCTAAAATAGAACATATACTAACCCACAGAACATATTTAAGTAAATGCAAAAGAACTGAAATTATCCCATGCATGTTACCAGATCATAGCGAAATGAAACTAAAAATTAATGATAAAAGAAACTGCAAAAACCCCCACAAACACATGGAAATTGAGCAATACACTCTTGAGCAATCAGTGGCTCACAGAGGAAATTGAAGAAGAAATTAAACAATATCTACAAGCAAACAAACATACAAATACAACTTACCAGAATCTGTGGGATGCAATAAAAGTGGTCCTCAGAGAAAAATTTATTGCACTGAGCTCCCACATTAGGAAAACAGAACAAACACAAATAACTTGATACTGCATCTCAAACATCTAGAAAAAGAAGAACAAGCCAAGCCCAAATCCAAAAGAAGGGAGGAAATTATAAAGATCAGAGCAGAAGTTAATGCAATAGAGACTAAGAAAACAATACAAAGAATCAATGAATCAAAGAGTTGGTTCTTTGAAAGAATAAATAAAATTGATAAACCGCTAGTCAACCTGATTTAAAAAAGGAAAGAGAAGACTTAAATTCATGCAATGCAGAATGAAAAAGATGAAATCACTACAGACTCTGTGGAAATACAGAAAATCATCAACATCTATTTTGAAAACCTCTACTCGCATAGGTTCGATAACACAGAAGAAATGGGAAAATTCCTAGAAACATATGAATCACCAAAACTGGATCAAGAAGATATAAAATTGCTGAATAACCCAATTTCTATCAATGAAATTGAAAATGTAATTAAGTCCTTACCAACAAAGAGCCCAGGTCCAGACGGATTCACTGTGGAATTCTACAAGAAATACAAATAAGACCTAATGCCAACACTCCTCAAACTCTTCAATGAAATTGAAAGGGAAGAAATTCTCCCTAAGTCGTTCCTGGAAGCAAATATCACTCTAGTACCAAAACCTGAGAAAGACCCAACTAAAAAAGAGAACTACAGGACAATCTCCCTAATGAACATAGATGCAAAAATTCTCAATAAAATATTGGCAAACAGGATGCAGCAAATCATCAAGAAGATTATACACCATGACCAAGTGGAATTCATCCCAGGCATGCAGGGATGGTTCAACATATGTAAATCAATAAATGTAATCCACCATATCAATAGAGCCAAAAGTAAGAATTACATGATCATTTATATGGATGCAGAGAAAGCTTTTGATAGATCCAACACCCATTCATGATAAGAACCTTACAGAGAATTGGAATAGATGGTCTTTACCTCAATATGAGAAAGGCCATCTACGACAAACCAACAGCCAGCGTCATACTAAATGGCCAAAAACTGAAAACCTTTACCTTAAAATCAGGCACAAGACAAGGATGTCCCTTATCACTGCTCCTATTCAACATAGTACTGGAAATACTAGCCAGAGCAATTAGACAAGAGAGAGAAATAAAAGGAGTAAGATAGGAAAAGAGGAAGCTAAACTATCATTATTTGAAGGTGACATGATACTCTACATAGAAGACCCCCAAAACTCCATTGAAAGACTCTTAGATATAATAAATAAATTCAGGCCATGTTGGACCTTGGGATGCTGGGAAAGCAGGCAGCCACCAGCATGCCACTCTGGTAAGTGGCTGTGGCCTGGCAAGCTGCAGCCACCCCAGGGAGAGAAACATATCAGCGTTTCCTGAGATCCACGATGTGCCATGTTGGACCTTGGAGTGCTGGGAAAACAGGCAGCCAGTTCACCCCTCTGGTGGGTGGCTGTGAGCCTACCGGGGTGTGGGCTAAGACTCAAACAGCCATCCTCCCCCACCAGCAAGTGAGAGCCGGAGATCTGAGCATGTCTTGCAAGTTTGACCATATGAGATATAGCAAATAAGGGGGATTTTCTTCTGCCATCTCTTTGAGGGCAAATATTTTTTTTTATCTCTGTTTTGCTCTGTTTTGATCAATGGTATTGCTCTATTCAATATTCTGTTCTTGTAATTTCAGTATTTCCTTCGATATTGCTCTGCCTGATTGAAGGAACAACTATTGTGAAGAAAACCAGATGTACTATTATGCCTATTGCTGTTGTCCCAGTGGCCTGCTATGAGGTTCTGTGTAAATTTCACTGCACTGTCTCAGTTGGCTATGTCCTGTCTTGTTCTGCTGTATTTTACTACCATCAAAATAAATAAATAAATAAATAAATAAATAAATAAATAAAAATAATAAATAAGAAAAAAAATTTTTAATGTAAATAACAACAACAAAACAGATCAGCAAGGTACTGAGCAACCTGAAACATGATATAACTAAACAGATAATGGACTTAAAAAGCAAAAGGAGGAAAAGCAGGTGCTCTAAAGGATATAACTGCATGTTTATTTAAAGGTGTAGGAATGACAATTATATTGCTAAGTTTTTGTTGGATCAGAGAACAGAGCTGTTTGCAGCCTCACTGTTTGAATGTCCACTTTGTATGCTTTGATTTTGTAACTTGAACAACTATATCCAGGAAGACAATATGTAATGTATCAACTTGTAACTTCTTACTACTCATTTTTTTTGTAATTCTGTATTGTTTCTACCCTTCTTTTCTGTCTTGCTTTATTTTGCCCCTCTCTTTAAGTATTTCTTTAAAAAAATGCCACTAAAAAAATAAATTTAGCAATGTAGCTGGATACAAAGTCAATACTCAAAAATCAATAGCATTCCTATGCACTAACAAAATCACCAACAGAGAAATAAGAGAAGCCACACCCTTCACACTAGCATCCAAAAAAATGAAATACTTAGGAATCCATCTAATGAAAGAAAAGTAAAAGAGCTATACAAGGAAAATTATAATACCCTGAAAAAAGAAATCAAAGAGGACCTCAGAAGATAGAAAGACATCCCTTGTTCATGGATTGGAAGAATAAATATTGTGAAAATGGCCATTCTCCCAAAATTGCTATACAAATTCAATGCAATCACAATGAAAATATCACTAACATGCCTCATAGATCTAGAGAAATCACTCCTAAAATTCATCAGGAACCAGAAGAGACCTAGAATGGCAAAGGCAATTCTGAGCAACAGAGGCAAGGCAGGAGGCATCACAATCCCTGACTTGAAGTTATACTACAAAGCTACTGTAATAAAATCAACATGGTACTGGAATAAAAACAGACCTGAAGATCAATGGAATAGACTAGAAGATACAACCACATCTATGAACACACTCAACCACCTTATCTTTGATAAAGGGGCCAAACATGTTCACTGGAAGAACGATAGTCTCTTTAATAAATGGTGCTGGAAAAACTGGCTTTCCATATGCCAAAAACTAAAACTAGACCTATGCCTGTCACCATGTACTAAACTAAAATATAAATGGGTCAAAGATCTAAATATTAAAACAGAAACACTAAATCTGTTGGAAGACAAAGTAGGTAAAAATCCTGAGGACATAGGGGTAGGTAGAGAATTCATGAACAAGAACCAAACTGCATGGGAAATACTTCCCAGAATCAATAACTGGGATCACATCTTATTAAATAGTCTCTGCATGTCAAAAGAAATCTCCAGCATAGTGAAAAGAAAACCCACAAACTGGGAAAAAAATCTTAATGAACTGTCCCTCAGACAAAGGACTTCTGTCTAAAACTTATAAACAAAAATATCAGATCCTTGAAATTCAAAGACCCAATCCAAAAATGGGCATCCGAGATGAACACACAGTTCTCAGATGAAGAAATACAAATGGCAAATAAATACATGAAAAAATGTTCATTATCATTAGTCATTAGAGAAATGCAAATTTAAGCCACACTGAGATTCCATCTCACTCCAGAAAGAATGACCAGGATCAACAAAACTACCAACAACAAATGCTGGAGAGGCCGTGGGGAAAAAGGAACTCTTCTGCACTGTTGGTAGGAGTGTAGACTGGTGCAACCACTGTGCAGCTAAGTCTGGACATTCTTCAAAAAGCTGGGATTGAAAGTCCCATTTGACCCAGCTATTCCACTCCTAGGCATATTCCCAGAAGAACTGAAAACATCTTACCGCAATGATATATGTGCACCCATGTTTATAGCAGCACAATTTGTAATAGCCAGATCTTGGAAAAAAATCTAAGTGCCCATCAACTGAGGAATGGATAAAAAAGTTGTGGTACTTTTATACAATGGAGTACTACCAAGCTATAAAGAAGGATCACATTGAGATATTTATAAATAAATGGATGAAACTTGAGACCATACTCATAAGAGAAATAAATGAAACTCACATGTATAAATACCATATATTCCCCCTAGTGTAAGAAATGATAAAAGTACATAAGATTCTATGGTAATCATGGTTCCACATTATATTGCTTTGAAGTTTTATAATGTTTTCATTCATTGGTTGGAATGGTTTTATTCTGTTTTGTTTGATCTTATTATGTGTGATGGTATGAACAGCTACTTTGAAGAAAATAAGACAATATGGCAGCCATTGCTGATTTAATATCATCTTGTTTTGAAGTCCTAACATGCTTTTCTTCTTCTATTACCATTAGTTCTATCATGTTGTGTCTTACTGGATTTTAATATGCGTAATAATATAAACAAATTTTTTATGGAAAATGAGATATAGTATCCATTGTTCATTTTCTGTTATTTGGTTCAGAATGCCTTGTAATACTTTCATTCTGTTGAACAGTTTTATTGTATTTTGTGATGTTTGATATTATTGTATGTGAAGCTATGCTCAACTATTTCAAAGAAAGAGACATTATGATAGCTTCTGTTGTTATCTAATTGTCTTGTTGTGAAGTGCTGTGTTGCTTGCATTGTTCTGTCTGATCTGCTTTATTCTGTCCTCTTTTGTTTCATTTGCTTTAAAATAAAAAAAGAGGAACCCAGGTGCCTATCCCATCCCCCTACACTGCCTAGGGGCAGCCAAAGTGAGAAGTGCCTGGGGCCCCACAACCATTTTGTTGGGAGGAACCCAGGAGAGTGTCAAGACAAAGAAGCAAAACTCAGACCTCCAGCCCACACAGAATAAATCTTGGAGATACAGTCATGGAAGAAAATGGAAGAAACACACTTGAAATTTCTGAGAGGATAGCAACTGACATAAAGAAACAATTTAATGAGATTGTAAAATCAGTCAAATCAGAAATAATGTCTCAGGTAAAAGAAGAAATCACAAATATACTGAAAGAATTTTTCAGCAGGTCTAAAGAGGACATAGACAAAAATGAGGAGCATAGGAAAATGATGGAAACCTTGAATGAATGTAGAAAGGAATTACAATGCATGAGACAGATTCAAAGAGAGATGCAGGAAATTTAAAATTCAATCGAAAGGTGGCAAAACTGCTTGAAAGAGACTGAAGATACTTTCAAACCTTGAATATAAATTTGCAGCTAGTGATCATGAAAGGAAAGATCTCTTAAAAATAACATGGAATTAGGAAATAACAACTGAACAGCTGCAAGATGACCCAAAGAAACATAATTTAAGAGTGACAGGTGTCAGTGAAGAAGCAGGAGTCAACACAAATGAAATTAAAAGTATATTCATAGAAGTAATAGAAGAAAACTTCCCAAACATGGGAAATGAATCTGGCATGCAGATAAGTGAGACATATAGGATTCCAACTAGCCATAATCAAAGTAAATCTATACCCAAACATATAATAATCAAGATCCCAGAAATCTAGCACAAGAACAGAATATTAAAAGCTGTTGGAGAAAAGAGACATACTCACTTTTAAAGGAAAACCAATCAGAATCACAGCAGATTTATCAACACAAACCATCAAGTCAAGAAGAGTTTGGAGTGAAGTGTTTCAATCCCTGAAAGAAAACAACTTCCAACTGAGATTGATCTACCCTGCAAAACTATCTTTCAAACTTGATGGAAAAATAAGATACTTCCATGATAAAGAACAACTGAAGGAATTCATGACTACCAAACCAACTCTACGGAGAGAGCTAAGGGATATTCTAGAGAGAGATAAAGATGATCATGGTTCCAGGAGCAGCAACAGAGGAGGATCACCAAACAAGATAGGCAATTGAATGAAGGGGAAAAGTGGAGGGCCAACAACAGGAGGATAGCAGGGCAGAGACAAACCAATGTATGCTGGTTTAACCATTAATGTAGATGGCCTCAGGTCATCAATAAAAAGAAACATGGGGAGAGTTGATCAAGAAACATGATCCATCGATATACTGTATACAAGAAACTGGAAAGGAAATTCACAGACTGAAAATCAAAGGAGGGAAAACAATTGTTCCATGTGACAGGAGACCAAAAAAAAAAAAAAAAAATGCCAGAGTAACTTGCCCAGAAACTGCAGAATGGATAAGAAAGTAAGAAAGATATGGTATTTTCATGCAGTGGAAAGCTACCCAGCTAAAAAGTAGAATAATCTCAAGGCTCCTGTAGGTAAATGGATGCAACTGGAGATCATATTCATGGCCAAGACAGTTCAAACTCATACATGAGAACCCTAGCCTAAGAAACAGAAGGAGTTAATGGGGCCCAAAAGCAAAATAGTTAGTGTAAGAGCAAAGGGAAGGAAACACCTGGGAGGTAAATGTGGAAACTACTGTCAATTTGTTATTGTCTTATCTTGAAATCTTGCATTGTTTACACAATTTTGTTAGGTTTGGCTTTGTTCTATCTTGTTTTGTTAGATTTTTTGCTGTCAGATGGTAGGGGCAGCTATTTTGAATATAATAAGATATGTTATGGTAACCATGGTTTCCTATTATATTGCTTTGAAGTCATAATGCTTTCATTCATTTGTTTGATTGGTTTTATTGTGTTTTGTTTGATTTTGTTATGTGAGATGGTATGAACAGCTATTTTGAAGAAAATAAGACATTATGGTAGCTATTGCTGATTTACTACCATCTTGTTTTGAAGTGCTACCATGCTTTTGTTCTCCTGTTTTGATTGGTTCTATTCTGTTGTGTTTTATTTGATTATATTATGTGTGGTGGTATAGACAAATTTTTGGAGGAAAATGAGATATTATAGTAGCCATTGTTCATTTCCTGGTATTTGGTTTTGAAGTCCTGTAATGCTTTCATTCTTTTAAATGGTTGCATATTATTTTGTTATGTTTGATATTATTGTGTGTGAAGGTATGCTCAACTATTTCGAAGAAAAGAGACATTATGGTAGCTACTGTTGATGTCCGGTTGTCTTGTTGTGAAGTACTATGTTGTTTTCATTGTTCTGTTCTGATTTGCTTTGTTCTGTTCTCTTTTGTTTTATTGTCTTTAAAATAAAAATAAATTTTTTTAAAAAGTGGAATAACAAGGATAAAACAAGCAGTACTATGAACATTGGTATAAAACATCCCTACTAAATTTCTAAATAAAGTTTTAATTATCATCATTATAAATGTCTTCTGAACATTTAGTGTATGTCACTAACTGTGCTTAATAACATACATTATTCAATTTATCTCCACAACATCTCTATAAAGTAGGTGATTTTGTTTTCTACACTTTTGCAGTTAAAGAAAATTGCCAGAGGCACATAGTTAATAAGAGAGATTTTAACCTACATCTGTCCTATACCAAAAATCATGGCACTTGGTCACTAGTTAGAAAAAAAAAATATGAGCACACTGGCACTGCACTTGATTTAATTGTATTAATTTAGAATTTTAAGGGAATGGAGCTCATGAATAATTTTGATGATATAATTAAAGAAAAGGAAAAAGAATTGGAAGACAGTGGAGATACCCAAAGCAGTATAAAGTTCACCTCCTCAGAGCTTTCCTGGCCACACTACTGAAAGCAATACCTGCAAGATATTTTGTCTCTCATCATGCTGTTTGCTTATCGTGTGATGATCAGAATTTAACACATTTCATTTGCCACTTTTGTTTGTCTTGTGTTTCCTTTTTTCTGTATTTTTGGTCTGCGTTTTTCACTATCATATTTCTAACACCTCCTAGGACATTTTAAGCACCAGAAAACATGCTAATAATAACATATATTGAGGCCTTACTGCATTCTAGATGCTCTTCCAAACACTTAATGTATGTTATACTAAATAATAGTGACCAGGACTCTCTGAAGGAAGTACTTAAGAAGAAAAAGTCACTACGGTCTTGATGAATTCTATTATTCGTTACTGATAGTTTTTATTCTCTGCCATCCAGATACACTGCCTGCCATTTCAATGTATCTTCTTATCTAAGTGCATAAAAATGTTGTTAATTTTAATTTACTTTTTATTATTTGCTTGATTATTTTATATAAAGTATATGTGATCTATTATAGTTAACACACTAATATGCATAGGGATTTATCTTTTCCTTTATGAAGCTGGGTCCTTCTTGTTGATTATACTCCTGATAACAGTATCCTTAAAATAACTTTCATAAAATATCTAAAAAATGAATAAAATAAGCTCAGCTTCCAAGAAATAATAACATTTTTTAAAAGAAGATAAAAACTCTATTTACTATATATCTATTGAATTTTTCGTTCATTTTTATCTCTGTACTTGTGAAGAATAAAAGAAAGATTCAAGAGCTAGTGTCACCATTAAAGAATTTAAGAGTTTTAGAATTGTGAAATACAAACATTCCTGAGAAAAGTGGGAAGATCTGTCACATGTCACTTCAGGGGTGTAAAAAGTCCTTGACTTATACAGTAAGTCATGTTGCTGGTAAAAGGGATTTGCAGTAAAACCACTCTGTGTAGATTGGTAAATATGTGTCACAAACAACTACTCAATGTACACGTGTGCATGTGGTGGGAGGATTCTGTGACTAACAGCACATGTCAAATGTTGTACTAATTTAGAATAAAATGGGAAAATAGGTGCTTCAGCAAAACTGTAGGCTGGAATGAGAGGCAAAAATCAGCTGCAGATTAGAGAAAGCTGAAGTAATACAAGCACAGAAGGTGAAATTTTAATAGAATTTTGCATATAGTAAATATTCAATAAATATTTGTTTAATTGGATTTCAAGAGTGCTTATGAGAAGTAATGGTCTTCTCTACCCACGTGTCAGTACAAATCTTTCACAGAAGCACAAGGAAAGATTAGCTATTTATTTTTAATCATCCTTGAGAGCAAAGTGTATGTAAAAGATTGCTTTATTCTCCCTCTTCCTGCACCACCCCACACTCTGACCATCCCAAATCACTCTCCCTCCCTTCCTCTTTTCTCCACCTATGGGATTTGTAACTTCCAGTCTTAGACACATCTGGGCTACATGGGTAAAAGAACAAAGCGAGAAGTCATTTCCTTATCTGCTTCTGTAAACAGTCCAGGGACAGGAGACTAGATATAGCAAAGTTTGTGCAGGAAAATGCCTAATGTATTTCACTTGGTATTTAGAGGGCTGTGGGGCCAGGGACTAAGACTGAGGGTGTAAAAGAGATTAGAGATATTATCTTGAAGGAGAGCTTAAAGGAAATGACTTATTTTTAAGAGATAATGTTTGCAATTAAAGATTTAAATTAGTTTGCTTTGCTTTTTCACTTAAACAGCACCAGTTAAAGGCATAGCCAAGAATCTATAAAAGGCATGATTCTGAGAATTAAAAATTCCCCCATTGAAAAAATGTGGGGGGTACTGATAGATACTATTCCAAAAACATTCTCTGCATCATGTTTCTGCCATCCTGAGATGAGGGGAACCCCCTGGCATGGGCTTGCCACATAACAGCCAGTATCTCTGCCTTCTCAAAATGGAAATCTGGAATGGCAGCTTTGAGAGGAATTTGATTTATTGGAATGTGCATAATAGGACAAGAGGCAATATCTTTGATCACTGGTTTCCAAATCATCTAAGCAGGGCTATAGAGATTTAATTGCTCAAATTGGCTGGAGAACAAATTGAAAAGTAGGCAGATGGTCATTGCCTGCGTAGGATTACAGACCTGAACATTTGCCGTAAGGCACACACTCCCCACTCTGCACCATAGGAAGGACAGAGCAGGGCAGTAACGCTAAGGAGGAGAGGTTATAAAGAGAGTCATTTGCCTGCTGTACCTCTCTGATAGCTGTGATGTCATGCACATTATCCAGCATTACTCTCTCTCTCTTCCCTCAATCCGTATGTCATTGTCTCGCCTCTCTTCTTTTTTTCATTCTCCCCTTTCTCACTCCAGAGGAATTATTAAAGTTTTGCAGTTCTACACAGTGTTTCTGTTTCCCTCTGTTCCTCCCAATTTACCTCCTTCTCTTTCTTTCTTTCTTTCTTTCTTTCTTTCTTTCTTTCTTTCTTTCTTTCTTTCTTTCTTCTTTTTCTCTTCTGCTTAGCAGCTGATTTGTACACATTTGGCATGTTGAAGCGTATAGTAAAATATTCAACTATTTTTGGAAGTTGAGCAAGGCCTAAAAGATATGTAGATAGATGGAGTGGCCAACAGCTTGCAGAGCACCATGCCCAAGTTTTATTGTGACTACTGTGATGTATACCTCACTCATGACTCTCCATCTGTGAGAAAGACACACTGCAGTGGTAGGAAACACAAAGCAAATGTGTAAGACTACTGTAAGAAACGGGTGGAAGAGCGGGCTCAGAGCCTGACTGACAATGGCCCCATTTCAACAAAGAAAGACACTTCCTACTCTATCCTCTGCTCTCCCTCCTGCAAAGGTAACTGGTGGTCCTCTCTCCCCTGCCCAGTTTCCCAGCTCCTCTTTACTCTGGTATGGAGCCAGCTCTTAGAATGAGGCTGCTCATAGAAGGTCATGATGCCTGAAATCCCAGGGGTGAAACTTCCTACACTTGGTCCCAGGATGGGGAATAATCAGAAATGACTCTGTCAGAGATATAAGGGCACAGGAGAAGCATCTTTTATTGCATTTTTTAAATAATTGCTTGGATTTACTAGAAGATCATAGCACTTTGACACCAGTTGTTTTCTAAGAGTATGAAAAAGTAGATTTGCTTTCCTTTCTTAGGAAAAAGAGATTTTTTTTAAAAGAGGAAAATTGAGACAAAAGTACATATTTAGTTTATATTGTAAATTGTGATCATAAAGTTGGCAACTGTTTCAGCCAAGAGAAAAGATAACATTAGATAGATAGAAAATACTTAGAAAAGGTCAGAAAAAACACAGGGCTAAGATGGTTAATAAATTATGTATCTAGAAATGATGCAATTCAGTTTTGGTGGTTAACACTTCCAACAAGAGTTTGTTTGTTTTTAATTTTGTCTTTAATATTAGTAGTCAGAGAAGGGAAATAGTATTTTTTGTATGTGGGGATAGTATTTTGCAGTAATTTTAGAAACATTCTGCTCCTAATTGGGAGGATCAGATTCCTATCATTTTTAATAAAAACAAGTACAGAAATAAAAACAAGCCATAATTATTCCAATTCAAACACAAATTTTTCTCTTCTATGATGAGCAAAAGAAAGGATTGGAAACTTCTTCTCTGGACTCTAATATGATGGTCCCCAACACTCAGGCCATGAATGGGTATAGGTCATGGCCTGTTAACCTAGCTGGCTGTGCAGCAGAATATGACAGCTCATGAACTCGTGAAGCTTCCTTTGTATTTAGCTCTCCACCTCTTGAATTATCTCTAAGGCCTGGCCTCTTGTCAAATCAGTGCAGGAATTAGATTCTCATAGCAGTGTGAATGCTGCTGTGAACTACATATGTGAGGGATATAGTTTCTGCACTGTATAGTTGAACTTTTAATCAGGAAACTATCCCTCCTCCATCCCCACCTTTGGAAAAACTGTCTCCCACAAAAATAGTCTCTAATGACAAAAGGCTGAGTGAGGATCATGACTAATATTTTTGGAGCGTATGGCAGAGATCTCAGTAATTTCGGAATTTTAGAACAAAAAGGACCTTGATCAGAAGCCTGGGTTAGGAAAGACTCTTGCTAGTGCTAAACTCCAGCATGACATAACCATTCTCTCTGAGCCCCTGTTTCCTCCTGAGTGAAACAAGGGTAGTGCTATGGTGAGATATGAAAGGCTCATATAAACTTTAAAGTACTGAGCTCTCAAAAAGTGTCCATATGGAAATGTAACATGAAGCAATTGATGAAAAATTGTAGTTATCTCTGTCTCTCTGTTTCCCAGTTTCTCTGTCTTTGTGTGTCTCTCTGTCTCTATCTCTGTTTGTCTCTCTCTCTCTCTGTCTCTGTCTGTCTCTCTGTGCCTCTTTCTCTCTCTGTCTCTTTCAAAGCAAAATGTTCAGCCAGTATCTTCTATTAGAGGTTTTCATTTTGCTGAAGTCATGTATTTCCAAAAGAAGCTGATTCAAGCAATGAATTCTCACTTCTAAGAAATATCCCTGTACACGCACATATTGTGCGTGCTTACATAATGCCATGTTCTGCCTGTCAGTTCCAGCAGGGGACAGTAGAATAAGCATGGACTTCAGAGTATTTAAGACCTGTTCAACTCTATCTTTGCTTCTCCCAAGGTCCATGACTAGATAAATCATTTAACTTTGAGCCTCAGTTTTGTTCCTTAAATTTTAATAGAGCAATAATACCGATGTAAAACATCTTATTATATGCCAGCAAAATATGAGGTTTTCAATCAATGGGAGTGGCAGTTATGTTTACAGTTCTTTATAATTTCCTATGTTTTTAAAAGTTCTGATTTTAGTTTGATATATGCCTCACAAGATTTTGTGCTTGTGTAATTTTACATAACCTGTGGATAAAAATTACAGTGCAGAGAGTTTTAATGTTGTCAAATTAGAGAAAAGAAAATTTTAAGAAATATTTAAATTCCACCAGTGAAAATGTTCTCAACTTGGGAACATTTAGTAGTTATAACCATTGAAAATGTTTTTACTGGAAAGGATAGATAAAAATGTGTAATGGCCAGACAAATACAGCTGTAAATCTAATTTAACAATTTAAAAATATAACTGTTGACTGAGTAATACCTGTCACTTAGACTTCCAGTGGAAATATAAATTTGTGTTGTAGTTAGGATAAAGTAGATTTGAAGTCAATTAAGCCCACATAAATGGTTGTTTTAATGGGATATTTCAGATTCTGTGCTCTGTCAGTTTCCTGGACTTTAGCATTTTCCCATTTCCTTTATGTTAAAAATGCCCTGGCTTACAGCAATCATTCTTTTCATATGGACCAAATTTTTTTCTTTCCAATTGTTTCTTTCCCCAAGTTTCTTATGTTAGTCAGTGTAACATCTAACATAATTTGGATTCTTCCATTGCATTTGGTTTTAAACAATCACATCCAGATGTTGTTTTCATGATAGTCTGATTCTACTTGAGAAGCTTGGGTATTTTAGAATGTTTTACAATTAACAGCTTCCTTTGCATTCTTTTCAGGTCATAGTGGTTTAAATGTTCCCATAATCTTGTTTCCAACATGGAAGCATAAAGCTGGAAGGGACATTAGAGGTCATTTTGTCTAATCCCCTATGTTAGAGATGAGGAAGCTGAACTCTTGAGTTTTTGTAACCAAGTCTATAATACAGCTAATATTTGGAAAATCTAGAAGTACATGCATGGATCTCATTTCTCATCCACAACTTTCTAAGTACTACACGGTTGACCACTACATGCTTTTAAACTTAAAAAAAAAATTTACTCATTTATTCCCTATATTTAAGTTCAACGCAGGAGGATGTTTAGCAATCATAGGAATGGCTATAAATTACAAAAACTTCATTTTGACTTTTCTTTAAATATGTAACTTTTAAATCCTTATTTTGTGCCTCTGAATTTGAAACACATTTGTACTTCTTAACTTCTACATTTTTTGAACAACTTAAACAAAGAGGTCAAATTTTAAGCAATAAGTCTTTGCCATTTAAGACATTTCCAAATGTGAAGTCTGGAAATGAACAGCAGTGAAGTCACCAGTGGATCATATGTCATTTAGGGGCTCCGGGGCATGTGTAGAACTTCAATATTTTTCTCACCAGAAAAAGAAAAATTTAAAATCTAATTCATGTGGAAAGGAAAAACCAAGAAGAACTAAACCTTCTATTAAACAAGACCAAAAAATATAATTTAGAAAATGTATACTTTAAGTGCTAGTGCATAAAAATGCCTTCATTTTATTCACAGCCCACTTTTGATTTAACTGGCATTGAAATGAGGAATGCAAAGGCAAATTTGAAATCCTTTTTTAAAAAATGGGATATCTGCCAACAACTAGCAATTGAGTAATTATTTTTTCCCCACAGGACACTTTGGGCTCATTGGAATGTAGCTTAAGATAATAATCAGATTCAAAGAAATTCTGATGCCACTGTAATGTGAATTTTGGTTACGATACTCTTTTCAGGAACATATTAAACTTCACTTGGAGAAATGGGATCTTATTCTACTGTAGGATGATGTCCATTGGTAAAAAGAGACTTAAACCAGCTCAAAATATCTCAGAAGACTTTCATCTGTCGGTTTAGAACAGTGATTTACTCCTTCATCCTTTACCTTGATTGGTAAAATTCTTTTAAGTCACCATTATGTAAGGAGTAATATGCTTGAAACAGGGTCAGAAATTAATTTTATCTCAAAATAGACCTACTGCACCACTAATTTTTTTTGAAAAAAGAATAAACATGGAAATCCATAAAAAATACCCAACAATAATGAAAATTATCATTTAGAAATGTTACCTAATACTGTATTAAACATTTCTACGTATCACTAATACATTTCTCTTCATCCCCACAAATGCCCTGTGAAGCAGGTACTATCATATTTCAATTTTAAGAGGGTCACTGAAGATCAGAAAAGTTAAATAATGTGTTCCAGGTCTTATAGCTAAAATGCAGTGAAACCGAACTAGCAACAAATCTGATTTCAGAATTGATCACACAATCTGATTTTGATTCTGATATTTTCAACTTTGTAGTAAATAATGTCTCTAGAGGGTCTTGACAATTATTTCCCAGGATAAACCAGTTTAGTTGATGCCAACTTTTATTACTAGTATTAAATTACCTACACCCATTATTATAATCACCTTGAAGCAAATTTTCCATTGCTTTTTGTGTGTGTGTGTGTGTGTGTGTGTGTGTGTCTGCCTTGCTGGAGATTGTTGAAGCAAATTGCAATGTAACTGAGATTTAATATCTTTTAGATATTAAAATCACATATGAACTAACTGTATCATCCAGAATTGTGACAATTAATTTGCAATTCAAATCCCATGATTGAGTCTTAAGGATTTCATCAAAAGATCTAGGAAACTGAAGACAAAAATGTGATTCATAGAATTATGCTTCAAGGTCTTCATCTAATGACACACAGGATAGTTTCTAATGCAGGTCATGATGAAAGTTCTACAAGCGTGAATGTTGAATTTGCTCCACATGTTTGTGTCATGTAAATGGAATGTTCTCTAAAGGATTAGTTTAAAATCTAATTCATGTGTCCTGAAGCTCAATGTTGTGAAGTATGAATCTCTGGTTTGCTGATCCTAAACCATATTCTACTCCAGCACTATACAACTTCCACTCATTGAACAAATATAATGGGATAAGACTTTGGAAAATAAAGGTGCTTAAGTTTTGTAATATCTATTATTACTTTATACCGTTGGTCTGTGTAGTTAGGGTTTGAGAAATTTGAAAAAGAAATGAATTACTGTATTGTTAGTTCTTTGCATTTACATGGAAAGATTATACCAGTATGAGGCTGCTTGCAGAAAAACAGACTATAGTTAGAGAAAATGATGGGTTTGTATTTTACAGAACAATCTTGCCTCTATACTTTTTATATCATCTATTAAACAGCATATATATGGAAAATCTTTTATAACAGTATATCCTCAGCCTTGGAGTTTCATCATGTATCTTTGCATAGTAAAAGTATTAAAATGTTGCAGTCATTTTTAACTCAGGGTTTTCCAGTGCTATTTGACACATATGCCATTTTCTAGTATTAACATGGAACCAGTATTCTGTAGAGTATGGTAACATTCCTATAGTAATGACCATTTTGATACAAAGTGTTTCATTTCCCCATTTCCTACTGATTTCTTTTTTATGTTTTTTATTTTTCAGAATATCAAACATACATAAGAAAAAGTATAATAAATGCCTTATACTTCCCAATGAGATATAACAACCAATTTGAATTTTGCCTTATTGCTTCCTCTATATTCTGGCATGATTTAAAGAAGTTTAAAATATCAATTTTATCGTTGTCAGCTTTGGTGTGCTATTGTAAAACATAAGAAATTGTCTCATGTTTTCATTATGCCATTATTTCCTCTAACATAATCACCACACTCTGCTAATCGTCTAACACATAGTTGATACTTGAAATTTCTAAATTGTTCCCCAATACTGCCTATCTTTTAAAGCATCGAATGCAATAACTTTCAGTATATTCATAGAATTGTGTAATCAATGCAATCAACTTATGAAAAGCATTTCTAGTGCCCTCGAAGGAATTCCAGTTCCGCTTAGCTGCTGCCCTAAGATTCCCACAATTTCCCCAGCCATAGGAAAGCACCATTCTTTCTGTTTTCAGACACTTCTCTATTGTGGACACTTTATACAAAAAGAATCATTTACTATGTGGCCCTTTATGCCTGGCTTCTTTCACTTGGCATCATATTTCTAAGGTTCACTCATGTTATAACAGGTATCAGTACTTCATTTCTTTTCATAGCCATATAACGTTCCCTTGTATGAAGACATCACATTTTTATCTATTTGCCAGTTGATGGACATTTGAGCCGCTTCTCATGACTTTTTATTATTAAAAACCTTATGCATTTAGAAAAATTTCAAGCATGTATTATGTAGATAATGCAATAACACTTAAGTACTATCTCTTAGTTTTCACACTGCTAACTCATGGCCTATCTGTATGTATATCTGTACTTTGGTAGTCCCTTGCTCTCTAACTTCTTTGAAATAATAATGTAAAATTATTTTGAAACAATAATGTAAAATTATTTTGAAATAATAATGTAATATTATTTTGAAATATTATTTTATCTATAAATATTTGATTATGTATTTGTAAATAATAGCATTTTAAAAATTCACATCTTCATTATCACATCTAAAAAATATCAGTAATTCCTTAACACAATATATGGTTCACTGGTATCTTAACATTTAGAACAATATTTGTCTTCATATGTTATATTTGACTTATGTAATGGATATTAAATTTGTCAAAGCCAGTTTTTGTTTGTTTGTTTGTTTGTTTAGAATGATTTGATGTGCTAGAGGAAAATTATTCTTCTTTGTTTGGAGTTGCAGGCATGAAGATATTTCTTGGCAAATGCTATCACATTGAAAAATCTGTCACTCTTTCTAAATGCCCATCCCCAGGTTTAGATGTACACAAGCTTAGAGCTCAGAGATCACTGTAAACTAACTTTCTGGGGTCTGGAATGAAAAGCTGGTCTCAAGATTCAGTGAATATTGATTTGCTGTGGAAACGATGATCCACTGTCCAGGAATCTCTTCTGAACACCCAGATCTTAGAGTCTAGTTCAAGGTAACCACCGTGAAAGTAGAAGCAATACTATGAGATGGCAAAAATCAGTGAAAGTGAAGCTTCCAGGGAAAACATAATCTGCTTTTTCAGACAAAATATCTCATTGATTTTATTGAGATATATATATATATATATATATATGCATATTTTTCTTCCTTCCTTCCCTAAAGAAAAATTGTACTATTTATCATTAGTCATAATTGAGACTTTAAAGCAATTTTGAAAAGTCTTTCAATTTATTTTTGACAGTATAATTATTGTCTGTTGAGCCTATATAAAGAAGGAACTGATCTTACATTTTCTACCAAACCATGACAATTTTTGAGAATGCGTATGTATTTTGTCCTGCAATAGAATGATGAACTTAGGTGGATTTAGGAAATAGTGTTTGCATGTGTATTCTTGTGTGTGTGTGTGTGTGTGTGTGTGTGTGTGTCCCAAATAAGTATTTTCATGTCTCAGTTCTGTAACATTGTGCGGTACAGTGTTAAGTGAATCCTGCGAAAGGAAAAGCTGTGATGCTGACTTGGTGTGAACCATCATCCTTTAAACATTATGATTTTTTAAAAACCTGAAAGGGTGTTTCTTCAGAATGTATCCTTGAGTACATTTTGGAAGCACCTGAAAACCCTTGAAGTAGCTTGTAAACATGTACATATCCTTTTGGACTTAGATGTTTTAGTGGTGGTTTTGTTTTGGAAAATTTAAAACTTTTAACAGTTTCTCACCGCAGTCTTTGGTCCTTCTTCTCCAAAAGACTGTCAACCAGTCATCTGAAGGCTTGACAAGAGGAACCACTAAAATTCTTTGAAAATAAATTTATTTTCCTATGGCTTCTTATCTGGATAAAAATTTTAAAATTCCAAGCACAGGTCAATGTTTTTTGAAGGAAAAGTGAACAAATATAGTTGCTTCTCTTAATTTAGTAACTTTTTAGATTTTGGGTAAGTCAAAAATGACCATCTGTTGATCACTCTGTTGCCCATGTCAGTGACATCCTGATTGCTCTATGGGAGGATGGGATGCAGGAGAAGGCTATATGTCTAATATGGCACTAAATATCTCCAAAAGTCCATTATTCTGCTTACTGATGAAATGCTTAAACAGTGGATTTTAGAATCAAGTTCAAGGGTGCGGTTAAGTGGCTATGTATCTGTACCTGAGGAACATGCTGGAAATTATTTAAATTCACATAAAAAGATAGTGTGTTTGGTATGCTGGATACATGCTAGACGCATCCTTTCATGTTCCTTTAACCTTCTTAGATGCGGTGTTAAATGCTGTATTATCTCTCTAGCGCTAAAAGTGCTGTCATATCTAATGGGCCACTACTTGGAGAAATGCAGAATAATCAAACTCTGGAGCTGGCATTTCCTTTGAAATTTTGACCACTTATGTATTTTGTATTTTATTAATTCTCATCTCTTCATGCAGTAGAAGGAAAGAAATTTATATCCCTCCAAACCAAAATATAATAACATTAAGGACAGTAGAATACAGGTAATATGGTGATATTAACACTGGTCATCTCAGGGGATAAGCTGACAATGAAAATATACCTGAGCCATAATCACTTTGATTGCCAATAGCAATTATGAGCAGGGCATAAAGTTCTGGATGGAGCTGTTTCTATAGTTGCAGGAGTCCCGCAATATGCAACACTATATTGGGAGAGCATGTACATGCAACCTAGAACAGGAAGTAAAGACTGACAGGTCTAATTCAAACTGTGGGGTCATTTTCATTAGCTACAGTGCCAGAATATAGTCAGAGTATTTATAGGACAAGTGACCAGGGGTTCTTAATGGCCCTTACAGGTGATAAGAATGGTCTGCATTTTATTTGAAAAAGGCAGACTAAAAACAAGGGACCAATCTTCCTAATGTTCTTGCCTCAATTTGCATTTTGGAACCAAGGGAAGGAAAATTCATTTAAAATAGATTATCTGATGACAGGGAGTCAGACTTATGAAAAGAATATTTAAGTTTTATATCAAGGAAGAGAAGAATAAAATACATTTTTTACTGGAGCATAATCTTTGTGAAATTAAACATGTATAATGATTATACTTCAAACATGTCAGGAAGCCTTATATAACAATGAGTCTAGAAAAGCAAAGGGAAAACATTATCTCATCAAAGGGATTATATAAATATATAAAATAATGTATAGTTAATATATATATAACTTACTTGCATTTCTATACATTAAAACTATTTGTCTTAAATTAATGAGTTTATTGTATTATCATTTGGACAAAAAAGTTTAATAGTAGACAAATTTTAGTTCCATATTACTTGAGTGAAACTAAGGGAAAATATTTAGTTGTGCTATAAACTTCACAAATGTCTAGTAGATATCTTGAAGAAATAATGATAAAATATGCCTTGATCCATTTCCAGGAAATTTGTATTTTTCATTTTTTTTCACAACTAAACTCAGCTCCCTAAAATTCTGCTTTTGCTTATACTTAGATATGTCTTCATGAATATGACTTCCCAGAGAAAGTATAATAGACACTAAAATCAAGTCAAATATGGTTTGTTGGAAAAAACAGTAGATCAGAAATTAGCATCCTAGATATTCATTCTCTCTCTAAAGCTAAACTACTGTTGTGAATTTGGGCAAACATCTGAGTCTGTTTGAACCTGGCTTATCTGAGCTATATGATGAATTAGTTGGATTTTTTAAATGTCCTTTTTATTGTAATAAAAATAAAATTCCAAATTGCTCTGTGAGCTAAATAAGCACCACCAACTAGGTTATTGTGAGCCTTCAGCCCCTTTAAAATGCAAAATAGTTAATGTGAACTTAAAAAGAAAAAAAAATTCATCTCCTCTCCACTCCACTTTGCCTTTGAACACATAGTTTCAGATTTTTAAGTCTGTATGGTTACATTGTGGGCCTATTTATTTTTCCAAAGATCTTTTACTCTGATGATTTGATAAGAAACAATATTTTTTTCAAAGGTATTGAGTTATTCCCTTGGTTTGTATTAGAGAAGATAAGTCCTTCGAGTTTTTAAATGAGTTTACATTTTCATTCCATTTCTTTGATTCAAGTTTGAAGGGATTCTATTTTGGCTATTTTATCTCTCTGCCCCTAGGAAAGCCAGACTTTAAGTTATCCCCAAGGTATCACTGGCTGCATTCCACACCATCTGTAATGTATAAATATATTCAGTTATTCAGTCTATTCCAACTTTGCTAGCTCTAGTAATTTTAGATTATTGGAGTCTTTGAGGAGAAAGGCATTCATTCTTTACTGATTTATTCCTTAAGGTTAGTCCTGAACTTTTGATTCAGCTGACAAGTAATCTAATAGAGAAACAAAACCCTAAGATTTTTCACAATGACTTAACTAACAGATAGAAAGTTCTGGACCCCATTCATTGTCTTTATTGCAGCTGACTGGCTGAACACATTTGAGCACCCTTGACAGATTTCAGATTTGAATTTAAGAGACTTTAGGCAGGCTGAATTATTCTCAATAAAGGGTACTTGTCTTTGCTACTCTTCATTTGATGCAGTCTTATCCTTACCTTCCCAACACAGTATCAGATTAGTTTCTTTGTTTATTTATTCTCTTTTGAAAAATTCCTCCTGTATTTTCTTTCTCTATCATTGTGAAAAGAGACAACAAGCTTTCCTTTTACCAGTGCAAGGTTCCACAATTTTTCTCTTTAAATATTTATATTAAATATAGGTATTTTTGGCTTTCATACATACAGCTCCATCTACATGAGAGCTTCTAAATATAGAAAAGCTTGGTCACTATAGGTGACTTCTTGTCATGTGAGCTTTCATTTAGGTATGAAACACAATAGACAGCAAGGTTAGAGAAAATATCTGTGATAGTAAGATAAATAAGAATTCTAATCCAATTTCTTGCATTGATAGCCATGTAACCTTGAGAATGTCCTAAACTTTTTCAACATTAGTTTTTGTCATCTTTAAGTTGGGACAATGGATATAAAAACTGACTTATAGTAATCTGCAAAAATCATTATGCAAGCTGAAGTTTTAACAATTAGAAGTTAGTTTTAAGAACCTCTTGTGCTTTTAACAATATGTTTACAGTTGGATAGGATACAGAGACTTAAAATGTATGATTATTCTTGGGAATTTTCTGTTTAGATAAAGTTTTACATTCGCTTCATGGTTTGTAGAGATTTCAGTTCAGAGTTGGTTGGTTCCAAGGCAGGTTGGTTTGATAGAGGGGTATCTCAGAAGAGACACAGTTCATGGCAGCCAGCAAGCTATGAAGCAGCAAGTGACAAGTGATAAGAACTGACCCTCTTTCTGTCCCTCATATATAATCCAAGGTATCTACTTTAAGGCAAATAGCACTTACATTCAGAGTGCGTCAGCCTTTATCATAGAATCACACCATAAATCAATCTCAATGTTACAAACTTGAGCTTAGCAGTATACACCCTAGGTCCAGTCACATCAGAAAAGTCCTACCTATGACAGCATGAGGCTTTGGGAGGACATCTAGATACAAGCCATAACACCAAGTGTACAGACAAGAAGAAGCAACAAAGTAAAACAAAAGCCATAGATTGTTTCTGTTGTGTATCAGTGGTTGGATTTGTGCCTGTCAGGAGACTTAAATAGTATAAATCTGTTTATGCATATGCAGCAATCTAAGAGATCAAGCATATACATTGTACCACAATCACAACCAGATTAAAGGAGAAAAATCAGTAAGGCTACAAAAATAT
Organism: Hydrochoerus hydrochaeris; assembly: GCA_004027455.1. Lineage (NCBI taxonomy): Eukaryota > Metazoa > Chordata > Mammalia > Rodentia > Hydrochaeridae > Hydrochoerus > Hydrochoerus hydrochaeris. Next base: position 5,945 of record PVLA01009616.1, on the reverse strand, counting down.
ATAGGAGGATAAAAGTGTTGGTAACTATTCTGAATAAAAATGTAGGGTACAAATATTATAGTAAATAAACAGAACATCACTAAAAATAGAAACAAAAGGCCCATCACTAATAGTATAGGTAATATTCATTGGGAACTTGAGGAAGCTGAGTGTTGGTCAAGTCTTTTTCTCACATAATTTATAGCCCAAGGAAGCATTCTGTACTTTGACATTTATATATAATTCACTCCACTTCTTGGTCTGCATATGGGGGTGAAATTCCAGAAGTCCTCTCATTTTCTTTCAAAATTCTTGGGCTTTAGGAGCATAGATTACTTTTAGGTTTCATACCATTAATTCCACTGAATTAATTTTGTTTTGTTTGAATATATATCTTTGAGCTGGTTGTCACTGATTTGTACCCTAACACTCTAGTGTTCCTTGTTTTTCAATGGGTCAATGACACCAAATGAAATGTGTAAGAGATTTATACAAAAGTTGGATCTGAATGCAGACTGATCCAGGTACATACAGCAACTCACAGCTCACACTGCACTACTGTATGACAATGTCTTTAGTATAAACAAGAGCATTCATGGTCCCATGAAACTATTTCAACCATTTTCACTGGCCATTGTCCCTTCTATTGCTATGGTCTTGATCTTACTAGGCTTCTTTCTGCTCCACTCTGGATATGTTCCTCTCCTGAACCATGTAATAAAAATATGTTACTTTATTTAATACCTACAATTACTTTATGGACAATTTATGTTATTAATGTGGATGAATAAGTGTTTCCTCCTGAATAATATGGAGTTAGAAATTACCAGTGAAGACTGAAGCTGGGAAATTCCTTGACATAATATGCCAATATCTTATAGAAACACAAGAAAACATAACCTTCATGGCCACCAAGAGAACTGGTAAAACTGTTGTATATATATGAGCAAGAGGCATTAAAATGATGGGAAGGAGTGGAAATTATCAAAAATAGAAAAGACGTCTTTTGAAAATCGAAACTTTTATAGGTCTGACTGTGCTTTTATAAGTGGAAGGCATCAATTTGCTGATAAAATAATTCAGAACCTAGGAAAAAATACCAAAAGATAGAAAGACAATGATTTTCTTCTTTCACTTGTATACTTCCTAGTAGACCCAAAGCTTGCAAATTCCCTTTTTATTACTGTGAATCAAGATGCATTGCTTTATTATAAGACAATTATTTCTTATTTATTTGAGTAACAGCAAAATATGAAGAATTATTCTACCAAATTTCTTCTACTTAATGTTGTTATAATATTCATGGTGGAATTGAAATGTTACATTTCTTTAAATTTATTCTTCAAACAGTGATCACAGTTGAGAGTTTATCAGTAACTCATATGATGAAAATGGAAAATGCTTATTGAGATTATTCTGTGGCAGATGATATATATAAAATCTCATCTGAATCTCCCACCACTGCTGGGCAGCAGGATTATCTCTAGTATTAGTATTTGTATTTTATTTTTGAACAATTTTGAACAAAACCACAGACAGTTAAATGATGTATTCAAAGTCACATCAAACAAATGAGTGATCAAACTGTATTTGTATGATAAAGATTAGCTCTTGATGGTTTTCTTTTGTGGCTGTTTAGATGCTTCCAGGGTTGATTCTGTTGCAATGTGACATTACCATCATCAGATGGTGAGCTGGACCTTACCAAACGTTTCTTTTCTGTTTTCTAATACATGATTCCTTTATGAAAAAAATAAGATGTATAAAAAGAACAAGGGGAATAAAAAGTCACAACTAACATATAACAAGAAAGATTTTAGTAGTGGAAATTTCCTTAAGGATGAATAATAAAACATTAAGAAATCTGAGGCATAGAAATTTAGATTCACTTGCTCAAGGTCAAACAGCTAGTTTTATAATCACATTTTCCTTTGTCAAAGAAGTTAAGTGTTTTAAGTAACTAATTTATTTTAATGTTGGAAGATCTCTATAAATCTTCCCACATTACTTAAATAAATAATTCGCCACTAAAATTGTTTTTCAGTAATTTTGTTTGGCTGTTTTAGTGTGTGTTTTTCATAATCTCTAACACTGAATTTCTCATCAATTCAGCCCTCCAGATTTTATTAGGTTTTGCGTGCTCGGGAAATAACACCATCAAAGCAGAGTTATCTTCACATACGCAGGACAATTATATTGATATATCATGTGCTGTATTTTAATTTCAAAATTATTGCCTCATTGTTTCCTCCTAGAACCCAGTTTTATTTCTTTCTTCTTATCATTAAAGGTACAGTGAAAAGTAATTCACTCTTAAAAAAAAAAAAAGAAGAGAAATAGAAAAGGTTTGCTTAAAAAAAATGTAGTTACAAAAATCTCCCACAGAGTGAATTCCCACAGTGTTATGGAGGATGTAAATTTAGCCCAGTGTGATTCAAACAATCAAGTTAGGAATTTTAATTTAATGGTTTGTTCCTTTGAATTGTTAGACTTTCACCTCATTGTGCAAGTCCTGTTTGAATTGGAGAAAATTAAACTAAAATGTTGAATTTATTTCAGTCAGGGTATTCTGGGAGTTCTGATGCATATGTTGAGTGATGAACTAGGATAAAATGAATCAATATATGTAAGAAAAGGATTAAATTATCTTGCTTTAATAATAATGACTTTATTATCCCTCAGTACTTTAGAATTTAAGTTTTTGTTTTTGTGGTGGCTATAATAGAATTTAAGTTTTTGTTTTTGTGGTGGCTATACTGTCTTAGCAATTTTAATAGCCTTAGAGAATAATCTTATTTTTATTTCAACATTGTCCAGAACCCCATATTTTAGGTAAGTTGGTTGAAAATCTGAGTGTCTAATAGATGAGAGGTTTTGTAAATTAGATCCTGCCTGCCTGTCTGACTTGGTTGCACAAACAAGATGCTGGAGAAGACTGAAAGGTTGGACAGACAGGAATAAGAACCAAGTATTTTTTATGATAACTTACGGAATAGGCCAATAGACCAAATGGTTCTGGATGATTATGGCTCATTTGGAATTATATTTGTAAGCTTTGGTAAAATGCAGCACACTTCTTTGAAGGTAAGAAAACATAAAAATCCCATCAAGAGGAAATAATTTGGTTATAAGTCTCTACGTGTTTACCCATAAAGAAAGAAGTGTTAATAGAGTGAGCTCTTTAACAGTAAAATGAAATTCTTACCACTTACAGACTTTAGAGGTTAGACCATGCAGGGACCTTGCACCCACTTATATTGTTCAATAATACTTCAAATCCACTGAGGTCAAAACTCAGAGATGGTACACCACACCAAGCATCAAGTGAGCACTGACTGAATGGGGAAAAGTTTCCCCCTTTCCTTTCGTGCCATATTTCCTTGCCTTCTCTTGGGAGTTCTTATGTTTCAAACAGCTGTCAGTGTTCTCGAGGTTTTTTCCTTGAACTTAACAAAATTTATATTAATTTACAGCAAGCACGTGAATGACCATGGTCATGTCACACATTGGTGGCAAAATTGTTTACTTTACTAGTGATGATAATATATATTGGCTTGAGATCTTTCTACCAACTTGCTGGTTCTGAAAGTCTTGAACTCTTCTGCAGCTAGATCTAGTCTCTTGCCTAGGGTACCTTAACCTAGAGTGATACCTGGAAGCTGTGAGGGTTTAGGGGAAGGTATCAAATTGATAAAGTTAACAAAGATCTGCCTATCATTTTTCAGCATTCGCCAAAGGCATTTGTCATGTGTTCATGAAGAATATTAGCATAAAGCAATTAGGAAATGCAGAACAAAATGAAAGTCTGAGAAAGCAGTCCCTTTCATAGAATTGGAATATTCAGTCTGCTATACCAATTTTACCAAAAGACCCATAGGCTTGGAAACCTGGGCTGCTAAAGATTTAAGTGATTTTAAGTCCTTTAACTTTCCCTACTCTTAGCTTCATCCCTAAATAAAGGGCATGGATTAAGTCATTGCTAAGGTCCTTTTGTGCTCTAGAAAGTTCCTTTAAAATAGACATCTATGTTGTCTTTGAAGTGTTGAAAGAACACATAAAATGATATAGACTAATACCTTTTTAAAATCCTGATTGCAAAATTGCTCTCAGCCAAGATTAACTTCATTATATGGTTCACACAAAAATCTAGATGCTTTTTAGTTTAAAGTGCTTTAACAGGATATTTGTTCAATGCTTAGAACAGTACTTTTAGGAAATATTTTCCTCTCCAGAATCCTCAATAAGCGGTTCTTAAGCACCAACTTAATGCAGAGCGCTGTTGGCATTGAGAGTTCAAAGCATTATAAAATTTGGCAGTGGTCCCCAAGGAAGTTTGCAGTGCTATTGAAGGAAAGTATGATTGAGAGCATATTTAATTAAGTGACAATTGAGTGATCTAGAGAATAATTGCAGTTTGTAGCCTGTTTATTTAACCACCTAATTTTCCCATATAGAGGATTTCTGTTCTTTAAACTCTATCGTAGTTTAAATAAATCTACTTGGACTTGACTCATCTAGCAGTGAATAACTGTGTTCTCATGTTCTGTGATATAATTCTAAAGAAAACTTTTTGAAATTTTCTTGGCATTTGATTCTAATGATTGGAATAATCCCAATGATTATATCTAAAAAATATGTGTTATCTATAGCTCTTTTTCTATGCCAACACTGTCCCAAAACTCAAGCAACTATAATAATGCTGCTAACATATGTCATCTATTTGCTTTTTTTAAAACTAAAAATACATTTTGATTTCACTTGATAAAATATATGTGACTTAAAAAATTACATTTACCAACTTCCTTGTAGAAAGGGTAGCCACATGACATAATTTTGTTCAATGGGATACAATGATAAATCACAGTTGGGGCTCCCTTAAAGCTCCTCAAGGCTAAGGAAAAAGACAGACCCAAATGGCAAGGGTTCCTCTCCTCTATCAGTCCATTTCTCAGGAATGTGGCTAGAGATGAGCACCGTTTTCTGGGGATTTTTTTTCGGTCTTTCATAATTTTAAAGGGAATTGTTTCCAGCTTAAGACACAGGACTGTCAAACTAGATTATCAGCCAGCTGTAAGTATGGAAGAAACTGATCTAAGTGGATGAGTGGCAGATTTAAGACTGTGATAGACCCCAGTTATTCTGGGATGCCATTTCCTGAGGAAACATTCCTTATGTCATTGAGAGAAGAACTCAGGATACCTTAAGACCAAGGTATCCATCTTGATACATGACACTTTAATGAAGCCCCAAATCCAAGGGGTAGTCTAGCAGATTTCACACCTATTTGAATGCCTGGTGGATGACTTTCATCTTGAGTTTCAATTACAATATTTTTGCTATCAAGCAGCCTAACCTCACTGAAGAAATATTCTGAGTCTTCAGGACTGCCCAGAAGGGGTATACACATAGGAGATGAAAAGGGGGATCCAATATTGCAGGTATAATAAATCGCCGCAAACACAGTGACTTCAAACCACAAAAATGGGTTTTCTTCAGTCCTTGAGTTTAGAAGTTCAAAAGTTAAGTACAGAGTTTTAACTGATTTATTGTAAAATCTCCAGCTTTCACTCACAAGGCAGTGCTTTTTAAACTTACTTTAGTAGCAAAAATCGTGTTAATTGAAACCTTACACAGGTAATCAATGTGTCACATTTCACAGTCTAAGAGTTCAAAATAGGATTATCTCTATTCTAGTATTCAAATGAAATGATTTCAAGCTCTTATTTTGCTGTTATGAAAATGTCTTTTTTTTCCCTCCTTGGATCTTTCCACACTTAATAAACCCAATAATCTTAGAAAAGATGTACTCATCCTATGACATGTAAACCACATGGTGAAAGAATCAATATAGGACCAGGGAGAAAGTTTAGTTGCACAAGTGCCTGCCTGGTAAGTGCAAGATCCTGAGTTCTATTCTGGGTAGAAAGAAAGAGAGAGGAGAGGAGAGGAGAGGAGAGGAGAGGAGA
>PVLA01009615.1:0-72753 GCA_004027455.1 Hydrochoerus hydrochaeris | reverse complement strand
ACAGCAGAAAGATAACATGTCAAAAATTAACCAATATATATCATTTATAACCATTAATGTAAATGGCCTCAATTCACCAATTAAAAGAAACAGATTGGCAGAATGGATCAAGAAACAACATCCAACTGTATTCTGTATACAGGATACCCATCTAAACCATAAATAAACTAATAGACTGAAAGTCAAGGGATGGAAAACAGTACTTCATGCAACAGGAACCCCTCCAAAAATCAGGGGTACATATTCTGTAAGCAGACAATGTGAACTTCAAACCAAGAATGATCCAAAGAGATAAAGAAGGTCACTATGTACTAGTTAGGGGAAAACTTCCAAAAGAAGAGATAACAATCTTAAATATCTATGCACCAAATTCAGGAGCACCAAGCTATAAAAAACAAATATCAACAGAAAAGAAAAATAAAATAAGCAATAACACAATTATAACAGGAGACCTTAACATGCCATGGACACAAAGGGCCTAATCAACTAGACAGAAAATTAGCAAAGAAATAACAGAACTGAATCACACCTGTGAACAAATGGACTTGGTGAACATAAATAGAGTGTTTCACCCAATATCAGAATATACATTCTTCTCAGAAGCACATGGAACATTTTCTAAAGTAGACCATATACTAGCCCACAGACATACTTAAATAAATGCAAAAGAATTGAAATTATCCCATGCCTGTTGTCGGATCATAGTGGCATGAAACTAGAAATTAATGATAAAAGAAACTGCAAAAACCCAACAAACACATGGAAATTGAGTAATACACTCCTGAGAAATCAGTAGGTCACAGAGGAACTTAAAGAAGAAATTAAACATCTACAAGAAAACAAAAATACAAATACAACTTACTGAAACCTGTGGGATGCAATGAAGTCAGTCCTCAGAGGAAAAATTATTGCAGTGAATTCCCACATCAGGAAAGCAGAATGAACACAAATAAACAACTTGATACTACAGCTCAAACATCTATAAAAAAGAACAAATCAAGCACAAAACCAAAATAAGGGAGGAAAGTATAAAGATCAGTGCAGAAATCAATGCAATAGAAACAAACAAAACAATACAAAGAATCAATGAATCAAAAAGTTGGTTTTTTGAAAGAATAAATAAAATTGATAATCCCCTAGCCAACTTTATTTAAAAAAAGAAAGAAAAACTCAAATTCATGCAATAAGGAATGAAAAGGGTGCAACCACTACAGACCCTGTGGAAATACAGAAGATCATCAATACCCATTTCAAAAACCTCTACTCTCATAGGTTTGAAAACACAGAAGAAATGGACGGATTCCTAGAAACATGAATTACCAAAGCTGTGTTAAGAAGATGTAGAACTGCTGAATAATCCAATTTCAATTAACAAAATTGAAAATGTAATTAAGTCCTTACAAGCAAAGAAAAGCCCAAGTCTAGACAGATTCACTGTGGAACTCTATGATACATTCAAGAAAGTCCTAATGCTGACACTCCTTATACTCTTCAATGAAATTGAAAGGGAAGCAATTCTCCCTAAGTCATTCCTGGAAACAAATATTACTCTAGAACCAAAACCTGAGAAAGACCCAACTAAAAAAGAGAACTACAGGCCAATCTCCCTAATGAACATAGATGCAAAAATTCTCAGTAATATATTGGCAAACAGGATTCAGCAAATCATCAAGAAGATTATACACCATGACCAAGTGGGATTCATTCCAGATATGCAGGGATGGTTCAACATACATAAATCAATAAGTTTAATCCATCATATCAGTAGAGCCAAAAATAAGAATCACATGATCATTTCTATACTTGCAGAAAAAGCTTTTGATAAAGTTCAACACTTATTCATTATTATTACAGAAAACTGGAGTAGAAGATCTTTACCTCGATCTAATAAAAGCCACCTATGACAAACCAACAGCCAGCATCATATTAAATGGCCAAAAACTGAAAGCATTTATCTTAAAATCAGGTACAAAACAAGGATGCCCATTATCACCAGTCCTATTCAACATAGTGCTGGGAATACTAGCCTGAGCAGTTAGTCAAGAGAGAGAAATAAAAGGAGTAAATATAGGAAAAGAAGAAGTTAAATTATCATTATTTGTAGATGACATGATACTCTGCATAGAAAACCCCCAAAACTCTTTGAAAGACTTCTAGGTATAATAAATACATTCAGTAATGTAGCTGGATACAAAGTCAACACTCAACAATTAATAGCATTCCTATACACTGACAAAAAACTCATTGAGACAGAAATAAGAGATGCCACAAACTTCACAATAGCATCCAAATTGGTGGGAGTGTAGACTGGTGCAACCACCGTGGAGGTCAATCTTGAGATTCCTCAAAACCTGGGGATGGAGGTCCCATTTGAAACAGCTGTTCCACTCTTATGGAAATCGTGGTACACCACTATACTGCTTTAATTTCTTATGTCTTCATTCATTGGTTTGAATGGTTTTATTCCGTTTTGTTTGATCTTAATATATGTGATCATATGAATAGTTACTTTGAAGACAAGACAATATGGTAGCCAGTGTTGATTTATTATCATTTGCTCTAAAGTCCTACCATGCTTTTGTTTTTCTATTACCATTGGTTCTACCACATTGTGTCTTATTGGATTTTAATATGTATGATAGTAAAAAAAATTTATGGAAAATGAGATAATATAGCAGCCATTGTTCATCTTTGGTTATATGGGTCAGAATGACTTGGAATACTTCCATTCTCTTGAGTTGTTTATTCTACTTTGTTATGTTTGACATTATTGTGTGTAAAGCTAAGCTCAACTATTTCAAAGAAAGAGACATTGTAATAGCTACTGTTAATATCCAACTGTCTTGTTGTGAAATGCTGTGTTGCTTACATTGTTCTGTTCTGATCTGCTTAGATCTGTCCTGTTTTGGTTTATTCTCTTTAAAACAAAAAAATAAAATAAAAAAAGAAGAGCTTAGAGTGAAGTATTCCAAGTCCTAAAAGAAAATAACCTCCAGAGCTGGGGATTTAGCTCAGCGGCATAAGCACCTGCCCTGCAAGCATGAGGTCATGTGTTTGATCCCTGGTACAAAAAGGAAAAGAAAAGAACCTCCAACCCAGATTGATGTACCCTGCAAAACTATATTTCAAAATTAATGGAGAAGCAAGATACTTCCATGACAATGAACAACTGAAGGAATTCATGACCACCAAACCAACCCTACAAAAAATACTGAAAGACATTCCAGAGGGAGAAAAATAAGACCACGGTTTCAGGAACAGTGGCAGAGGAGACTCATTGAGCAAGGCAGACAATGGAATGAAAGGGAAAATAGGCAACCAATGCCAGGAAAATGGCATGGCAGAGATGAAGCAGAGAATGTTGGCCATAATCACTAATATAGATGGCCTCAATTCACCAATAAAAAGAAACACAGGCAGAGTGGATCAGGAGGCAGAGTCCATCAATATGCTTTATATAAGACACACGTTTGACACAAAGACAGGTTTACAGACTGAAAGTCAAAGATGAGAAAATAATGCTCTATGTGATATGTAACTAGAAAAAAGTGGGGGTAGCTTGCACATCAGCTACAGACTGGTTAGAAATCCATGACTCTTTCATACAATGGAAAACAAGTCAGTTATAAAGAAAGATAACCTTGAGTATCTTGTAGGTAAATGGATACAGATTGAGATCATGCTCAGGGGTAAAAAGTTTCAGTCACATAGGTAAAGAGCATGTTGCCTCCCTAGTGTAAAACCTGAAGGAGTTATTGGGATCCAAAATGTACAATACATCCTGTGAAAGTGAAAGTGAAAGGGGGAGGAATTGTCTAAAATGGGAAGGCAGTGGTCATTGTTAATCTATTATCATGATTTGAAACCCATATTTTCATTATTATGTTTAGTTTGGTTTTATTCTGTTTTGGTTTGTCTAATTTTTATTATATTTGATGACATTTACAACTATTTCAAAGATAACAAAATATAGCATGGTAGCCACTTTTTATTTCCTATTAGCTTGTCTTGAAGCCCTGTATTGCTTTCATTGTTTTGTTTTGAGTGATTTTATTTCATTTCATTTGATAGTATCAAGTCTGATGGTACAGGCAACTACTTTGAAGATAGCAAGATGCATGATGGTACTCACTGTGATTTTACTATTATCTTGTTTTGAACTCCTATAATTTTTCCATTATTTTGTTTTTATTGGTTTTATTGTGTACTATTTTTTTTATTTTATTATGCCTGATGGCATGGGCAATTCTTTTGAAGATAACAAGAGGCATTATTGTATCCATTGTTAATCTCCTTGTATTTTGTTTTAAAGTCATGTACTATGTTCATCCTTTTGTTTTGATTGATTCTATTCTGTTTTTGCTTCATTTAATTTTATTCTCTTCAAAAGAAAAAAAAGAAAAAAACATACTTAGGAATCAATCTAACAAAGAAACTTTACATTAAAAACTAAAGTTATCTGTAAAAGGAGATTAAAGTGGATATCAGAAAATGGAAAGATATTCCATAGTCTTGGGTGGGAAGAACTAATATAGTGAAAATAGCCACATGTTCAAAATTTTCATACAGATTTAATGGATTTCTGATCAAAGTACCAATATCATACCTCACAGAACTGAGAAAAAAATCCTAAATTTCATTTGGAGCCAGGAAGGACCTAGAATAGCAAAAGCAATTCTGAGCAACAAAGGCAAGGTAGGGGGCATCATAACCTCTGACATGAAATTATACTACAGAACAATTGTCATAAAATTAGCATAGTACTAGTAAACCAAAAATCAGACCCAAACATCAGTAGAACAAATTAAAAGATGAAGAAACAACTCCAAACATACTCAGTCACCTTGTTTGACAAAGGCTTCAAACAACTTCACTGAAAGAAAGATACCATCTGTAATAAACTGAACTGGAAAAATTGACTTTCCATATGTTGAAATTTAAACCTAAACTCATATGTCTTACTGTGCAGTAAACTAAAATTGACATGGATCAAATATCTAAATATTAAAACAGAAGCACTAAATTTGAAGGAAGGTAGAATAGACAGAACTCTTGAAGACATAGGCAAAGACTTTATGAGAAAAATACGTATTGCACAGGAATTGTAACAAAGAATCAACCAGTGGGATCCCATCTCATTAAAAAGCTTTTTCAGGGCAAGAGAAACCTTCAGCAGAGTGAAAAGACAACCAATAGAATGTAGAAAAAAAAATCTATGGCTAAGGATTTATCTCAGCAGCATAAGTGACTGCCTGGCAAGCAAAAGAACATGAGTTCGATCTCTGACACCAAAAAAAATATTTAAGAAAGAGAAATGATGAGAATTTAGGTGCTGGAGATTTAGCTCAGTGTCATAAGCACCTGCCTGACAACTGCAAGGTTGTGAGTTCGATTTCCCATACCAAAATAAAAAATCAAACAGCTGTTTCTCAAAGGACTAATATCTATACTATACACAGAACTCAAAAAACCATATTTAAACTCAATCCAAAAATGAGTACCTTAAGTGAATAGACATTTCTCAAATGAAGAAGTAGAAATGGCAAATAAATATATGCAAAAATGTTTATCATCACTGATCATTCAAAAGTTCCAAATTTGGACCTGCATTTTTTTAAATTTTATTTTATGCAGAATAAAAAAAGAGGACAGAATAAAGCAGATCAGAACAGAACAATGCAAGCAACACAGCACTTCACAACAAGAAAATTGGATATTAACAGTAGCTATTACAATGTCTCTTTCTTTGAAACAGTTGAGCTTAGCTTTACACACAATAATGTCAAACATAACAAAGTAGAATAAACAACTCAAGAGAATGGAAGTTTTCCAAGACATTCTGAACCATATAACCAAAGATGAACAATAGCTGCTATATTATCTCATTTTCCATAAAAATTTTGTTTTTACTATCATACATATTAAAATCCAGTAAGACACAACGTGATAGAACCAATGGTAATAGAAAAACAAAAGCATGGTAGGACTTCAGAGCAAATGATATTAAATCAACACTGGCCACCATACTGTCTTGTCTTCAGAGTAACTATTCATATGATCACATATATTAAAATCAAACAAAACAGAATAAAACCATTCGAACCAATGAATGAAGACATAAGACATCAAAGAAGTATAATGGTGAACCACGATTTCCATAAAATCTTCTGTACTCTTACCATTTCTTACATGAGGGAGACTATATGGTATTTATACATGTGAGTTTGATTTATTTCACTTATGAGTGTAGATTCAAGATGCATCCATTTATTTATAAATATCTCAATGTGGTCATTCTTCATATCTGAGTAGTACTCCATTGTATAAAAGTACCACAATTTTTTTATCCAGTCCTCGGTTGATGAGCACTTAGGTTGTTTCCAAGATCTGGCTATTACAAATTGTGCCACTATAAACATGGGTGCACATATATCACTGTGGCAAGATGTTTTCAGATCTTCTGGGAATATGCCTAAGATTGGAATAGCTGTTTCAAATGGGACCTCCATCCCCAGATTTTTGAGGAATCTCAAGGTTGACCTCCACAGTGGTTGCAGCAGTCTACACTCTCACCAACAGCACAGAAGAGTTCCTTTTTACCCACAGACTCTCCAGCATTTGTTGTTGGTAGTTTTGTTGATCCTGGCCATTCTTTCTGGAGTGAGATGGTATCTCAGTGTGGTTTTAATTTGCATTTCTCTAATGACCAATGATGATGAACATTTTTTTCATGTATTTACTTGCCATTCGCATTTCTTCATCTGCCAACTGTGTATTTATCTCGGATGCCCATTTTTGGATTGGGTCTTTGAATTTCAGGGGTCTGATTTTTTTTTAATTCTTTATAAGTTCTAGACAGAAGTCCTTTGTCTGAGGGACAGTTCACTAAGATCTTTTTTCTCAGTTTGTAGGTTTTCTTTTCACTCTGCTGGAGATTTCTTTGGATGTCCAGCACCATTTTTTAAAGAGACTATTGTTCTTCCAGTGAACATGTTTGGCCCCTTTATTAAAGATAAGGTGGTTGAGTATGTTCATACTAGTGGTTGTATCTTCTAATCTACTCCACTGATCTTCATATCTGTTTTTATTCCAGTACCATGTTGATTTTATTACAACAGCTTTATAGTATAACTTCAAGTCAGGGATTGTGATGCCTCCGGCCTTGGCTGTGCTGCTTAGAATTGCCTTTGTTATTATAGGTCTCTTCTGGTTCCAGATGAATTTTTGGAGTGATTTCTCTAGATCTATGCAGTATGTTAGTGATATTTCCGTTATGATTGCATTGAATTTGTATAACAATTTTGGAAGAATGGCCATTTTCACAATATTTATTCTTCCTTTCCATGAATAAGGAATGCCTTCCAATTTTCTGAGGTCCTCTTTGATTTCTTTTTTCAGGGTATTATAATTTTCCCTGTATAGCTCTTTTACTTCTTCCATTAGATTAATTCCTAAGTATTTCATTTTTTTGGATGCTAGTGTGAAGGATGTGGCTTCTCTTATTTCTCTCTTGGTGATTTTGTTGTTAGTGTATAGGAATGCTATTGATTTTTGAGTATTGACTTTGTATCCAGCTACATTGCTGAATTTATTTATTATATCTAGGAGGCTTCAGTGGAGTTTTTGGGGTTTTCTATATAGAGTATCATGTCATCTGCAAATAATGATTGTTTAACTTCCTCTTTTCTTTTTTTTCCTCCTTTTATGTCTCTCTCTTGTCTAATTGCTCTGGCTAGTGTTTCCAGTACTATGTTGAATAGGAGCATTCATAAAGGACATCCTTGTGTTCTGCCTGATTTTAAGGTAAAGGCTTTAAGTTTTGGGGCATTTAATATGACGCTGGCTGTTTGTTTGTCATAGATGTCTTTTATCGTATTGAAGTAAAGACTATCTATTCCAATTCTCTGTAAGGTTCTTATCATGAATGGGTGTTGGATCTTATCAAAAGCTTTTTCTGCTTATATAGAAATGATCATGTGATTCTTACTTTTGGCTCTATTGATGTGGTGGGTTACATTTATTGATTTATGTATGTTGAATCTTCCCTGCATGCCTGGGATGAGTCCTACTTGGTAAAGATGTATAATCTTCTTGAAGATTTGCTGCATCTTGTTTGCTAATATTTTATTGAGAATTTTTGCATTTATGTTCATTAGAGAGATCCTGCAGTTCTCTTTTTTAGTTGAGTCTTTCTTGGGTTTCGGTACTATAGCAATATTTGCTTCCAGGAATGACATAGTGAGAATTGCTTCCCTTTTGATTTCATTGAAGAGTTTGAGGAGTGTCGGCATTAAGTCTTCTTTGTATTTCTTGTAGAATTCTGCAGTGAATCCGTCTGGGCCTGGGCTCTTTTTGTTAATAAGGATTTAATTACATTTTCAATTTCATTAATAGAAATTGGGCTATTCAGCAGTTTTACATCTTCTTGATCCAGCTTTGGTGGTTCATATGTTTCTAGGAATCTGTTCACTTCTTTTATTAAACCTATGAGAGTAGAGGTTTTTGAAATAGGGATAGATGATCTTCTGTATTTCCATAGAGTCTGTAATGATTTCACCTTTTTCATTCCGTATTGCATGAATTTGAGTCTTCTCTTTCCTTTTTACAATAAAGTTGGCCAGGGGTTTATCAATTTTATTTATTCTTTCAAAGAACCAACTCTGATTCATTGATTCTTTGTATTGTTTTCTTAGTTTCTATTGCATTAATTTCTGCTCTGACCTTTATAATGTTCTCCCTTCTTTTGGCTTTGAGCTTGGATTGCTCTTCTTTTGCTAAATGTTTGAGGTGTAGTATCAGGTTGCTTATTTTTGTTCATTCTGTTTTCTTAATGTGGGAACTCAGTGCAATAAATTTTCTTCTGAGGACCACTTTCATTGCGTCCCACAGGTTCTGCTAACTTGTATTTGTATTTTCCTTTGCTTGTAAATATTGTTTAATTTCTTCTTTAATTTCCTCTGCATCCCACTGATTGTTCGAGAGTGTATTATTCAACATCCATGTGTTTGTGGGGGGTTTGCAGTTTCTTCTATCATTTTCTAGTTTCACAGTGCTATGATCTGATTATATGCATAGGATAATTTCAATTATTTTGCATTTACTTAAATATGTTCTGTGGGCTAGTATATGGTCTATTTTAGAGAACAACCCATATACTGCTGAGAAGAATGTATATACTGATATTGGATGGAACACTCTGTATATGTCTATCAAGTCCATTTGTTCACAGGTGTGATTCAGTTCTGTTATTTCTTTGCTGATTTTCTGTCTAGTTGATCTTTCCCTTTGTGTCAATGCATGTTAAGGTCTCCAGTTATGATTGTGTAATTGCTTATTTGATTTTTCATTTCTGTTAATGCTTGCTTTGTATAGCTGCGTACTCTGGAATTTTGTACATAGATATTTAAGATTGTTATCTCTTCCTCTTGAAGTTTTCCTCTACCAAATATGTAGTGACCTTCTTTATCTCTTCAGACCATTTCTGAATTTCACATTGTCTGCAAACAGAATAGCTACCCCCACTTTTTTTGTGTTCTTGGTTCATTAAGTATTGCTTCCTATCCTTGGACTTTCAGTCTATGATTTTCCTTTTGGATTAGATGGGTTTCTTGTAGACAGCATATGGTTGAATGTTGTTTCTTGATCCTTTCTGCCAGTCTTTCTTTTAATTGGTGAATTGAGGCCATTTACGTTAAAGGCTGTAACTGCTATATATCATTTTATTGTTGACATGTTATCTTTCTGCCATTGTATCTTTACCTTTCCATTCTGTTTAATTGTCTGTCTTGCTTAGAGTTTTTTTTTCCTATGTGTATCTAGAATGTCTTTCAGTATTCTTTGTAGGGTTGATTTGGTGATCATGAAGTTCTTGAGCTGTTCTTTGTCATGGAAGTATCTTATTGCTCCATCTGTTTTGAAGAACAGTTTTGTAGGGTACATCAGTCTTGATAGGAAGTCATTTTCCTTTAGGATCTGAAATATTTCACTCCACGCTCTTCTTGACTTCATTGTTTGTGGTGAGAAGTCTGCTGTGATTCTGATAGGTTTTCCTTTATAGGTGATCTGTCTTTTCTCTCTAACAGATTTTAATAATCTGTTCTCTTGTTGGATTTCTGGGATGGTGACTATTATATATTTGAGTGTAGTTTTGTTTTGGTTGTGGCTGTTTGGAGTTCTATATGCTTCACTAATCTTTATGTCAGTTTCCATTCTCATGTTTGGGAAGTTTTCAGCTATTACTTCTGTAAATAGCCTCTTGACATCATTTGTGTTGTCCCCTTCTTTCTCATTTATCCCTATTAATCTTATGTTGTTTTTCTTTGCATCATCTTGCAACTGTTGAATTGTTACTTCCTAATTCCTTGTTATTTTTAAAAGATCTTTCTTTTCCTTTTCACTAGCTGCAATCTTATCTTCAAGGTCTGAAATTCTATCTTCACTTTCGTTGAGGCTCTTTTGACATCTATTTTTCAATAGAATTTTTGATTTCCTATATATCTCATTGAATCTGCTTCATGTATTCTGTTTGTTTCTTATACTGTTCATTCAGGGATTCTATCTTTTTGCTTTGTTCCTCTGATTTTTTAGCTCTGTCTTCTTTAGATGTGCTCACTATTTCTTTCACTACTTTATCATTGTTTCTTTTACCTGGGAGATTATTTCTGATTTGAGTTCCTCCATAGCTTCCTATACTTGCTTCTTTATTTCAGTTGATATCATTTCAGGTATTTTAGGTGTATGACTAGTATTTTCTTCCATGTACATGGCTCCCAGGCTATCTTGGGATGGGCTGGAGGTTTGAGATTGCATTTTGGTTTTTCATTTTCTCACTTTCCTATATTTCCATGTTTCGAGTGATGTTACAAAACTTTCCCTAGATGTGTTGGAAATCACCTCCTGTGCCCTGGGCTCCTGGGACTCACAGGCCTTGGCTCCCCTGGGGAGTGATGTCCCAAACTCTTCCCTGGCCAGTGCCAGGAAGCTGGAACTCACCTCACTGCACAGGCCTAACTCCTCTCTCAGCACAGGCCTGGTCCCCTGGTTGAATGAAGGTTGCTGGGCATGGTCCACTCAAGCCTGAAAAACCTCTGCAGACTAGTCCAGTGTCCTAGGGGGCTGGGTGGGCACCAAAACACTGGGAGTGATGTCCCAAACTCTCCACCAGCCAGCACTGGGAATCTGGAACTCACCTTTCTATGCAGGCCTAACTCCCCTCTCCACATGGGCCTGGTCTCCTGTTTGAGTAAACGTTGCTGGGCATGGTCCACTCAAACCCGCAAAACCTTTCGAGTCTAATCCAGTGTCCTAGGGGGCTGGGCTGGCACCCAAGCACTGTGAGTGATGTTTCCAAATTCTCGACGTGCCAGCACTGGTGAGCTGCAACTCCCCTCACGGCGAGGGCCTGACTCCTCTCTTGGTGAGGGCCTAACTCCCCTCAGGCCTGGGGGTTTATCTCAGCAACACAAGCCCCTGCCTGGCAAGTGCAAGGTCAAGAGTTCAATCCACAGTACCAAAAAAAAGTTTCAAATTTCAATAATCTTGAGAGTCCATCTTACCCCAAAAAGAATGGCTATTATCAAGAAATCAACCAATAACAAATTCTGGAAGGACTGTGCAGAAAAAGGAATCTGTTGGCAGGAGTGTAGACTGCAGCACCCACTGTGAAAATCAATGTGGAAATTCCTCAAAAACCTGAAACTAGAGGTTCCATTTCACTCAGCCAATCCCTTTCTTGGTATCATCTCCTTAGAAGTAAAAGCATCATACCACAGTGACGTATGCACTCTCATGTTGATAGCAGCACAATTTGTAATAGCTAAATCTTGGAAACGTCCCATATGCCTATCAACTGATGAATGGATAAAGATTCCTTTATACAATGCAGTACTACTCTGCCATGAAAAAGGATAAACTTGAGGCGTTTCTAGTAAACAGAAGCACCTTGAGACCATATGTGTAAGTGAAATAAATAAATCACAGATGTTTAAATATCACATTGTTTCTCTGATGTGAGAAGTCAAAAGGGTAAGTAATCAACAAAATGCATAATACATATTGGGAAATGGGAAAAAATATGTTAAATTGGGAACGGGAACAGGGGAGGTGGGAAGGAGAAAAAGAAGGGCCAAGAGAAAAAGAATTGATGGGAAAATGGAAACAAATCTTTAGTAAATAAGGAAGGGAAGAGAGTTGAAGGTAAGAGAAGGAACTGGAGAAAAAGAATCATGATATGTTGTGTGCAGGTACAAATTTTTATGATGAATATGATCATTATATATATCTAAAATATACCAATAAAATTAATTTTAAAAATATAAAAGAATTAAGTATTGCATCTCAGGTGATTCCTTATATTTCTAACTTCAAAAGTGCCTGGATAAAACAGATTAAGGATTGTCCCTTTTATATCTGCAAATTCTACCAATTCCTTAATGACAATCTTCTAGAAGATCTTCAGCTTCTAAGAACAATTAGCATTGTTGTAGTTAACTCCATGTCATTAGCTAACTTTCTAGGTGCTCTAAAATGATTATATGCAGATCAAACTTGCTGTCATTTGCCTGATCAATCTGTATGGGACTTCCTTTACCTACTTCTCTTGGGCTTCTATTTGGTCAACAAAAGTGGTGCACTTAAAGCTAGGTGACCATGAGTTGATGAAAAATAAGAAGGGCTCTGAAAATACAAACCCAAGCTATAGCAAAAATGTCTAGGTCCTAAAACATGCACAAGCTTCTATCCCAAGAAAAATTAGATTACCAAGGAGTCTGCCACAGTCTGGGCAAAGAATCTGAACCAGACCTTGTTGACTCTATCTTCCCTGGATTCATGAGATACATAGATCCTGGAAAACAACTTCCAAGTTGAAGGTGAAAATCAAGAAGGTGGACAGTCATCTGACCAACTTCTGTAGGTTGGTAGAAGTCAGATCTGGATGGTTGAAGTAGACAACAAATAGGATCCTTCTAAACCCAGTGGTGAATAATATTCATCCCACTCCACCAATCCTCCTGCACAAGACACTTTGATCACACAAGAACTCTTTCTCAGTACATAAACTGAATAGAAACATTGAAACATTTTTTTCAGCCAATAATTATAGATGGGCAGAAAGATAACTGCCTGGAAGAAAAATATATTTAATTTTTGTTTGTTTTTTGGTTTTGAGACATGGTCTCACTATGCAGTTCAGGCTGTATTTAAACTCACTATGTAGCCTAGATTGGCCTTAAATTCATGAGATCCTCCTGCTTTAGCCTTCCAAATTCTGAAATTACAAGCATGCACCATCATGGCTTCAAAAAATGTATTTCAAATAGCTTTGTTAGTTTTTAGCAATGATAAGAAAAACAATATATAATGGCAGGATGAGGCAGATTTCTTTTACAATAAGAAAATATATGTAGCAAATGCCTGAAATCTCAGCACCCTGAGTGGAATTGGCAGGATGATTATAAATTCAACCCAGTCTCGGCAATTTAGTTCCTGAGTGAAACTCAATCTCAAAATAAAAAGTAAAAAAATCAAGCAGGGATATAACTCAGTGGGAAGGCCAGAGTTAAATCCCCAGTATAGCAAAAAAGAAATACATTCCATCAAGATAGCTTTAACATTTTCTAGCTTTGTAGCCTTCTGCAAGTCATTTCAAGTCTTAGTCATTTTTTACATCTAAAATAGGAATAATAAATACGTTGGGTTCTTTTGAAGACTACAGAACACATGTAAAGATTGAAGCCTACACCTTTATACCTAATATGCACAATCTGTATGGATTCCACAGGAACCAAGATTTTAGAGCAAATATGTAGAATATAAAACTATTCTACAATAGAGACTAAGAAAACAATACAAAGGATCAATGAATCAAAAAGTTGGTTCTTTGAAAGAATAAATAAAATTGACAGGCCTCTAGCCAACTTTATGTAAAATAGGAAAAAAGAACCTCAAATTCATATAGTAAGGAATGAAAAGGGTGAAATCACTACAGACCCTCTGGAAATATAGAAGATCATCAATACCTGTTTTGAAAACCACTACTCTCACAGGCTTGATAACACAGAAATGGACAGATTCCTAAATACATATGAATTACCAAAGCTGGTTCAAGAAAATGTAAAACTGAAGAATAACCCAATTTAAATTAACAAAATTGAAAATGTAATTAAATCCATATCAAGAAAGAAAAACCCAGGTCCAGATGGATTCACAGCAGAATTCTACAAGAAATTCAAAGAAGATTTAATGCTAACACTAATCAAACTCTTCAGTGAAATTGAAAGGGAAACAATTCTCCCTAACTCACTTCTGGAAGCAAATATTACTCTAATACCAAAACCTGAGACACACTCAACTAAAAAAGAAAACTACAGGCCAATTTCCCTAATGAACACACATGCAAAAATTCTCACTAAAATTTTGGCAAACAGAATGCAGCAAATTATCAAGAAGATTATATACCATGACCAAGTGAAATTCATCCCAGAAATGCAGGGATGGTTTGACATATGCAAATCAATAAATGTAATCCACCATATCAACAGAGCCAAAAATAAAAACCACATGATCATTTCTACACATGGAGAAAAAGCTTTTCATAATGTCCAACACTTATTCATGATAAAAAAAAACTTACAGAAAATTGGAATAGATGATCTTTGCCTTAATATGATAAAAGCCATCTATGACAAATAAACACCCAGCATCATATTAAATGGCCAAAAACTGAAAACCTTTACCATAAAATCAGTCACAAGACAAGGGTGTCCATTATCAGCACTCCTATTCAACATAGTGCTGGAAATACTAGCCAGAGCAAATAGACAAGAGGGAGAAATAAATGCAGTAAGGATAGGAAAAGAAATTAAATTATCATTATTTGCAGATGACATGATATGCTACATAGAAGACCCATAAACCTTCATTGAAAGATTCCTAGGTAAAATAAATAAATTCAGTAATGCAGCTGGAAATAAAGTCAACACTCAAAAATCAATAGCATTCCTATATGCTAACAACAAAATCACTGAGAGAGAAATAAGAGAAGCCACACCCTTCACCATAGCATTTAAAAAACTGAAATACTTAGGAATCAGTCTAACAAAAGAAGCAAAAGATCTATTCAGGAAAAGTTATCAAAAAAGAAATTGAAGAGGACCTCAGAAAATGGAAAGACATCCCTTGTTCAATGATAGGAAGAACAAACATAGTGAAAATGGTCATTCTCCCAAAATTGTTACACAAATTCAGTGCAATCTCAATGAAAATACCACTAACATACCTCATAGATCTAGAGAAATCACTCCTAAAAATCATCTGGAACCAGAAGAAACCTAGAATAGCAAAGGCAATTGTAAACAGCAAAGGCAAGGCAGGAGGCATCACATTCCCTGATTTGAAGTTATATTACAAAGCTACTGTAATAAAATCAGCATGCACTGGAATAAAAACAGACCTTAAGATTAGTGGAATAGATTAGAAGATACAGTTACAGCTACAAACACATCCAGCAAACTTATCTTTGATAAAGAGGCCAAACATGTCCACTGGAAGAAAGATAGTCTCTTCAATAAATAGTGCTGGAAAAATTGGTTCTCTTTATGCCAAAAACTAAAACTAGACCAATGCCTATCACTATGTACTAAACTAAAGTCTAAATGGATCAAAGATCTAAATATTAAAACAGAAACACTAAATTTGTTGGAAGAAAAATTAGGTAGAAATCTTGAAAATATAGGGGTAGGTGGAGAATTCATGAGCAAGAATCAAACCACATGCAAAATCCTTCACAGAATCAATAACTAGGATCACATCCTATTAAGGAGTTTTTGCACATTGAAAGAAATCTCCAGCATAGTGAAAAGAAAACCCAAAAATTGGAAAAAATCTTAGTGTACAGTCCTTCAGACAAAGGACTTCCGTCCAGAACATATAAAGAATTAAAATTAGATCCCCAAAACTCGAAGACTCATTCCAAAAATGGGCATCTTATGTGAATATATAGTTGTCAGATGAAGAAATACAAATGGCAAATAAATAAGTGAAAAAATGTTCAGCATCATTGGTCATTGGAGAAATGCAAATTGAAACCACACTGAGGTTCCATCTCACTCCAGAAGAATGACCAGGATAAAGAAAACTACCAACAACAAATGCTGGAGAGGCTGCAGGGAAAAAGCAACTCTTCAGCACTGGTGGTGAGAGTGTAGAATACTGCAGCCACTGTGTAGGTCAGTCTAGAGATTCCTCAAAAATTTAGGATTGGAGGTCCCATTGGACCCAGCTATTCTACTTCTGTGCTTATTCCCAGAAGAACTGAAAACATCATACCACAGTGATATATATGCACCCATGTTTATAGCAGCACAATTTGTAATAGCCAGATCTTGGAAACAACCCACATGCCCATCAACTGAGCAATGGATGAAAAAGATGTGGTATTTTTATACAATTGATACTACTGTGCTATAAAGAATGATCACATTAAGATATTTATAAGTAAATGGATGCAACTCGAGACCTTACTCATAAATAAAATAATTCAAAGTCACATGTGTAAATACTGTACACTCTCCCTAGTGTAAGAAATGGTAAGAGTACCTAAGATACAAAAAACACAATTACAGTGAAAGACAAGAATCTGCTTAAAGTGGAAAAATAGTATCTCAGGGAAAATGAAGAAAAAGAAAGGGACAAAAAATGTCTAAAATTATATAAACACACTAAGGATAGATAAGATGATTGTGCTACAAATTCTATAAGCTCTTGGAACAAAATAGTTAGCATTCATAAGATTGGAACAATTGTACATATTATTGTATAGTGATCTGAGGAACTCTTGGAGATCATTATGTAAAACAACAACCCTAGTTATTTTCATACCACCTTGTTTTGAAGGCCTATATTTTCAGCGTTCTGGGCTCTTTGCTATTTTTGTTTATCTGTCTTTTTCACTTTGTGTTTTTCTAGGAATTTGTTTTGTTTTGTTTTCCACTCTAATACCGACAGCATAGTTAGACATTTAGAGGCTCATGCATGTGTAGAACTTCTAAAAAGTTTATGAGAATCGATAATGCATGATGAAATGAACAGCTACTTTGAAGAAAAAGAGACACTAATGTACCCAGTGCTGATTCTGAAGTGTCATGATGTGAAATCCAGCAATACTGTTATTCTTTGTTCTGAGTGATTTTAGTCTGTTTTTTTTTAATTTCAACATACATGAAGGTATGGACAGCTACTTTGAAGAAAATGAAAGACATTATGGCAGTCATTGTTAATTTCCCTATTTTCTGGTCTTGAAGACTTAAAATGCCTTCATCATCCTGTTCTGATCAGTTATATACTGTTTTTTGTATGAATTCATTGTATGTGAAGATATGGACAACTATTTGGGTGAAAAGAAGAGACAATATCATAGACAGTGAAGAACTCTGATTGTCATTCTTTGAAATCTGTGTGTCTTACATTTCTATCTTATGATCTGTTTTGTTCTGTTTTGTTCTAATTTTACCCTCTTTAAAAATAAAATTTAAAAAATATTGTATTGCAGGCTTTCATGTAAAATTGAGTCACTCAAAAGTCATGATTTTTAGTCAACAGACTAATGTACAGTTTGGTGTAAAGAAGGAAAACAAGATAAAATTTTGCTGAAATTCTGTTAAAAATGGTTCTATGTAGTGTTCCACAATAGCTACAATATGTTTACCAGATGTAGTGTCTTGTTTTTGCTCTTATCCTCTTTTGCTCTTTACTCTGTCCAAGCTCTCTCCACAGAGCAGTTCATCTCCAATTCTTCACTTTTGCTTCCTTGAATAAACTTGCTACCACCTTTTAGCTCATTTCATTCAATTATTTGCTCAAGAAGACCAAAACCTGGAATATAACTCTGGAGGGAGAGGCAAGCAACCCCAAAACTTGTAAAATTTAGTTGTTGAGCCACTTTGTAGCAGCAAGCCATTCAATAAAAACTCCTATGTCTATCTCTAACTCAAGCCTAACATCACAACTTCTTTTTCAACTACCCATTCTCTATGTGCAGCTTTTTTGGTAAAGTCCTTGAGTCCCAACATTATTAATATGTTTTCTTTTGTGTGTAGTGTTACAATACCCATGAAAGAGTTTCAGACTTGATGAACTACACTGAACCTATTAAATAACAGTGTTTTTTTCTCATTCTATTGCCTTTAGCTTAAGGACGATATATTTTTAGGCTGTGCTAATAGGATATGTGAGTTGATTCTTTTTTCTCTTTCTGTATCATGCCCCATATCACAGAGCCATGGCAACAGTGAGTTAACTTGCTTTTCTGGTCCCAATCATGGTCTTTGTAACATTTTGGTCAGTGATAAATGACTCTTGCCACAGCAGTCTCACACAGTGATATTGTTTCATGTTTGGACAAGTGTGCCCAAAAATCCTATAAGGTTTTCTGTTCCAGTGATAGAAATCTAATACACACAGTGATACCATCATAGCCATCTTGTTTGTTGGCTATGGGGACTTCCAGGAATATTGAAAACCCTGTTTTGGTTGTGGTGCCTCCTAGTGCTCCCATCTGTAAAATTGGACAGAACCCACCCCAGTACCTGTAGTGGACTTGGAAGCATTGTTTGAGTGCCCAGGTGGCACTTGCTGACTGAAATGAACAAACGAGGAAATCCTCCAGGGTACCTCAGCTCCCAGGTTGGATTCTCACCCATGGTATGTGGGCCTCTGCTGCCACCTCCTGGGTATCTGGGGAAAGGGATAGACTCCCAGAAAGCCCCCACCTGCATTCACACATAAATACCAACAGCGACAGCCACAGCACAAGGTATGATTTGTTAAAAAGTCCATATATGCAAAATAAATAAATAGGAGATGCTGGATATGGTGGTGTGCATGAGCTATCATGGAAAACTATGGCAGTCGGTAGTTTTAAAAATAAATAAATTATGAAAATTTAAGTATAATTTAGTATATTACTGATAAGGAGTTTGGTATAAACATTTTTTAAAATATTTTTTCCTCAATCATTACATGTCTGGAGGAGCTAAAGATGGCAAATCAGTGAGCAACAAAATAGAGAGGCTCCCAGGGAGAAACAACTCATATGCCAGAATAAAACATACTCCAGAGATCCAGACAGAGGGGAGATGGATCCTTTTGACACAGGAAGAAACTAAAATGAAAAAAGATCATCAAACACGCAGTCTCAGGGCTATAATTGGAACAGATAATGTTGACCTGCAAAGCCACCGAAACTCATTCCATTCCCACCGCAACTCACAGAAACCATAGCCATGCTGAAGCTGGGGGTTGGTGTGCCCAACAGAGAACAGTGCCAGTGAAGGGACCTCCATTAATCCACGGTTGGTGCTGGGAATAAGACCCCTCCTTGGGAAGGGGGCAACCTAATGGACCACATGTTGGAATTGGGTAGGAGGAGCCTGAACTAGGAACAGCAGTGGCTTCAGTTGGTTGCTCCCTCCCCAGTGTAGATTCATGGGATTTGACCCTGGCTGGGACCCAATAAGCCATCCCAAACCGATTCCCTACACCTAGCACACACTAACCTGGTGAAGGCTCTGGAAGTTTGACTGGCCAAGTGGAGGGGGACCAGCATATGCAGCCCCTGCTTATATCTCAGTGACAAGAGCAAACAGATGAGGGCAGAAATACCTTACCAGCATGCTTCAGAAGAACCATAACAAACAAGAAAAGGGGCTGGGACCTCCATTATACACCTGTATGGAAGAAACCAAAAACATAACAAGAGAAAGAAACAAGAAGAAGCACCCAGCCCAAAACCCTGAGAACTGAGGGCAGAAAATATGCAACATCAGACACAGCTTCAATGGACATTAAGAGATATTTTCAGGACCTTGTAGAAGAGTTCAAAACTGAAATATTAAATCAGGTAAAACAAGATATAAGTAGAGTATTTAAAAAATGCTAAATACCTGTCAAGAAGACACAGAAAAAGGTAGGAACAAAAAAAAAACATAGAGAAACATTCGATAAAGAACATAAAGAAAATTTAGAATACATGAAGCAGATTCAAGAAGATTACCAGGAAATTAAAAACTCCACTGAAAGCTGGAAAAACTGCTTAAAAGAAACTAAGGATAGACGATCAAAACTTGAAGACACGTTTGCAATATGTGACCATGAAAGGAAAGATCTCTTAAAAACAACAAGGAAACAGGCAGTAACAATACAAAGGCTAGAAGACAACAAGAGAATCTATAATTTAAGAATAAGAAATGTGAACAAAAAAACAGGAATAAAACAGGTGAATTACAAAGCTATTCTCAGAAATAATTAAGGAAAACTTCCCAAGCATGGGAAAAGGAAAGGATGTTTGGCTCTGTGTGGCATACAGAACTCCAACCACCTACAACCAAAACAGAGCTACACCCAGATATATAATAATCAACATACCAGAAATTCATTATAAAAACAGAATATTAAAAGACATCAGAGAAAAGAAACAGATTACCTATAAAGGAAAGCCCATCAAGATCACAGCAGACTTCTTGACACAGATCATCTGATCAATAAGAGCTTGGAGTGAAATATGTCAAGCCCTGAAAGAAAATAGCCTCCAGCCCAGATTGATGTATGTTGCAAAACTGTCACTAGAAATTAATGGAGAAACAAGATGCTTCCATGACAAAGAGGAACTGGGGAAATTTTTTTATTATTTTAAAGAGAATGAAACAAAAGAGGCCAGATCTAAGCAAATCAGAACAGAACAATGTAAGAAACACAGCACTTCACAACAAGACAAATGGATATGAACAGTAGCTATCATAATGTCACTTTCTTTGAAATAGTTGAGCTGAGCTTTACACACAGTAATGTCAAACATAACAAAGTAGAATAAAACAACTCAAGAGAATTGAAGTATTCCAAGGCATTCTGAACCAAATAACCAAAGATGAACAATGGCTGCTATATTATCTTATTTTCCATAAAAATTTTGTTTTTACTATCATATATATTAAAATCCAATAAGACACAATGTGACATAACCAATGGTAATAGAAAAAGCAAAAGAATGGTAGGACTTCAGAGCAAGATAATATTAAATCAACACTGGCTGCCATATTGTCTTGTCTTCAAAGTAACTAGCTGGGGGAATTTGTGACCACCAATCCAACACTACAGAGAACACTGAAGGACATTCTAGAGAGTGAGAAAAAAATACCAGGATTTTAGGAACAGTGGCAGAAAGGCCCCAGTGAAGGAGAAAAGTAGACAAACAATTGCAGAAAAATAGCATAGCAGAAATGAGGCAGAGAAGTTTGGTTATAATCTCTAACATAGATGGCCTTGATACACTATAAAAAAAGCAGGCAGAGTAGAACAGGAGGTAGAGTCCATTTAGATGCTCTGTGTAGGAACTATAATCAACCTGAGAGAGGGTTTATGGACCAAAAATCAAATATGAGAAAACAATGCTCTATGTGACAAGGGCCAGAGAGAAATAGGAGCAACTCAACCACCACCTGCAGATAGATTGTGCAGTAGAGAACTACTCAGCTCTAATGAAGGAAAACCTTGAGGCTTTTGTAGGTAAAGGAAGACAACTTGAGATCAAGTTCAAGAGTGATAAGGTTCAGAACCACTTAGGTAAAAAGCAGGGTGACCCCCCAATCTAAAAACTGAGGGAGTTTGTGGGACCCATAATGCACAGCACCCTGTGGGAGTGAAAGGGGAGGAATAGCCTAAAAAAAGATGGCAGAGGATATTGTTAATAGTGCATCAGGATTTAAAATGCACATTACTCACACCACCCTGCTTAGATGGATTACACTCTGTTCCAGTTTGTCTACTTGTACTAGATATGAGGGCACAGACAGTTATCCCAAAAATAGCAGGATATAGTATGGTAATTAACCTTAATTTCCTATTAACTTAATCTGAAGCACTGTATAACTTACACTGTTTTACCATGACTAATCCTAATTGAATCTGGTTTGTTAGATTGCTGTTTTGTATTGACAGATTTTATTTAAAGCTGTTATAATTGATAGAATCAAGTCTGAGAATATAGACAACTACACTGAAGATGACAAGATTCTCTAGAATATCCACTCTGATTTGATTATTACCTGCCTTTGAAGTTTTACACTGTCTACAATGTTTTATTTTTACTAATATTCTTATGTACTGCTATATTCAATTATGTCTGATGATATAGACAATTCTATTAAACAATAAGAAACAACACAGTAACCATTGTTGATCACCATGTACTGTGATTGTATATGGTTTTTTTTGGTTTCATGTTTTTATAGGAATTTGTTTTGTTTTGTCTTGCTAGGTTTTGTTTTTCCCTCTAATACAGAAAGGATAGAAATCCATGTAGAGACTCATGCATGCATAGCTGTTTACAGTCTCACTGTTTGAATATCTACTTTGTATGCTTTAATTTTGTAACTTGAACAACTATTTCTAAGAGGACAATATGTAATTTATCAACTAGTGATTTCTTACTGTTTATCTTTTTTAAATTCTGTTAATTCTACTCTTTTTTCTACCCTTTTTATTTTTTTCTTTAAATAAAAAGTCATTACATGCTTAGGAAGGTATCCAATAAAGATCTAACCCAAAATATAGACAAAGATTAATGCATAGATTTGATAAATGGTGATTTTTTATTTTTTATTTTTAACTGGGGATTGAACTCATGACCTTGCACTTGCCAAGCAGGTGCTTATGCCACTGAGCTAAATCCTGAGTGGTGCTTTATTTTTTAAATTAATTCCATTGCTATATTTTTTACTTACTAATCATAAATAATATTCTCATCATAAAGAATTTGTACTTATACATAATGTATTATTACTTTTCCCATTCTTCTCCCTGTCCTTCAACTTTTCTTCCCCTCTCCAGTTACAAATTGTTTCTATGATTTTCCTTTAATTATTTCTAATTTTTTAATCCCTATACCTTCCCTTCTCCCTTGGTCCCCTTCCTATTTGTATATTTACTTTCTACTTCTCAATATCTGGCTTTTATTTTGATCCTTATTTAGATA
The DNA here is from genome assembly GCA_004027455.1 of Hydrochoerus hydrochaeris. NCBI lineage: Eukaryota > Metazoa > Chordata > Mammalia > Rodentia > Hydrochaeridae > Hydrochoerus > Hydrochoerus hydrochaeris. The sequence continues at coordinate 49,727 of PVLA01009615.1, read as the reverse complement.
TGAGTTTCTCATACAAAATTTAAAAAGATGATATTTAAAGGTCTATCTGCCAAGCACAGTGGCATATGCATGTAGTCCCAGGGCTTGGGAGACTGAGGCAGGAGGATCACTGAGAGTTCAAGGCCACTGTATGCTACCTAGTGAGTTCAAAGTGAGCCTGAACTATAAAGTGAGATCTTGTCAACACAAAAACAAACAAACAAACAAAAATGAATCATTACTGTTTGACTTATTTCACTTAAAATTATGTTCTCAAGGAGCACCCATTTACCTAAAAATGTCTCAAATTTATCATTCCTTATGGCAAACTAGTACTCCAATGTATTTTTTAAAACACATACATTTTCTTTATCCATTCATCCATTGATATGGCATATGGGCAGTTTCCAAGATTTAGTTATTACAAATTGTGATATTATAAACATGAGTGTGTATATATCTCTGGTATAATGCTTCTAATTCTTTCAGAAAGAAACCTAGATAGGAAATAGTTAGATCAAACAGAACCTCTAGATTTAGATTTTTGAGGACTCTCCACACTGGTTTCCATAGTGTTTGTACCAATCTGCACTTCCACCAGTGGTAGAAATGGGCTCTTTTTCCCCACAAACTTACCAGCATTTATCATTGGCTAATTTCTTGATGATAGCCATTATTTCTATTGTGAAATTAAATCTTTGTGTTGTTTTAATTTATACTTCTAGAAAGACTAGTGATGTTTAACCTTTTTTCATGTATTTGTTTCCTTTTTATTCTTTTTCATCTAAGAAGCATATATTAACTTCAGATGCCAATTCTTGGATTATCTCTTAAAAATCTGGTGGTCTGATTTTTCTTTGTATATTCTAGTTACCAGTCCTTTGATAGTCAAATTTTTCAGGTTCTGTAGGATGGTTTTTCACTCTATTGGTTGTTTATTTTGCTGTGCAAATGCTTTTTAGTATAATGACATCGCAGTTGTTGATACTTTATATGTCTCATGTGATTGGGGTTTTGTTCATTAAGTCTTTGCCCACACCAGTGTCTTCAAGAGTTTTACTTAGGACCCAGGATCTCCACTCAGAAGGCAGGCCACTTCCAAGCCCACTCTCCAACCTTCAGACCCTGGACTCCACCCTCAGAACTCAGACCTCAACCTTGAACCCCAGAACTCCACCTCACAGGACAGGCCACTTCTGTGCCAGCCATCCCAACTTTGGAACCTGGACCTCCACCTCAGAAGGTAAGCCACTTCCACACCCACCCTCCCTCCCTCAGGGATCACCCCCCAGATCCTGGACCCAGTACTGCTATTGACCTTGGGCTTCCACTCCTCCTCTCAAGAGCCTTGGACTACAGTAGATAAACCTTACTGGGTTGATGGGAGACTCAGTAAACCCTCATCCAAACAGAGAATCTCAGCAGGCTTCCATCAGTGTGGTGAGTTTGCCCCTAAAATACAGGTCTTCAGTAGGTAAACAAGAGCAATAACAAAGTTCCCTCCAGCTATAGGACCATGGAAAGTTTGGAAAGCATGTGGGTGAGTCCTTCCTCCATACAGAAAACATCAAGTTGGTTGAGGAGTGTGCCAATAAGTCCTCCCTACCTGGAAAAAATTAAATGGGATTATGAGATGCCCAGTGAAACAGTAGGGTCCCAGCCAAGACAAACACTATAGACAGGGAGATCTGGTAACATGGAACAACCTAAAGACATAGTGACAGCAGGAACTAAGGGTTGACTTACATCAATACTCTTAGGCTAGTCAGCCTAGGAAGAATATAGGACTCACCCAACAGGCCCTGAAGAAGAAATTCAGGTGACTAGCCCTCCTTTTCATTGTGGTACCCAGCAATCAGACAAACATAAACCATGCAACAGGACCCTAAGATACACACTACTGATAGTTGAGACTAACAGGATTGAAAGAACAAATATTAGCCCAAATGTTGAAAATGACAAAACAAAAAAGCAAAATGCAATCTCAAACATTTAGTCCATCAGAAGCAAGTATATAAGGCATTGAAATAAAGGACATTAAAAGTCACACAACTGAAATCTCTGAAAAAATAGCAAGTAAAATAAAGAAACAAATCTATGAGGCTATATAGGAAATCAAATTAAAAATAGTTTCTCATATAAAGACAGAAATGACAACCTTAGTAAAGGAGTTGTTCAGCACAGCCACAGAAGAAATAGATATTTAAAAAGGGGGGCAGGAGTATGGGAAACTGATTGAAACCTTGAATGAACAATATAGAAAACAAGTGGAATGCATGAAACAAATTCAAACAGATATTCAAGAAATAAAAAATTCTATTGAAAGCTGGAAAAACTGTTTAAATGTAGCTGAGGATAGAACTTTGCACCTTGAGGACAGGATCACAGCTAGTGATCATGAAAGGATAGAGTTTTTAAAAATAACAAGGCAACATGAAATGACAATTCAGCAGCTTAAAGATGATGCCAAGAAAAACAATATAATACTAAATAGGTATCAAAGAAGATGCAACACTCAATGAGAATGTCATTGGTAATCCATTTACAGAAGTAATAGCAGAAAATTTCCCAAACATGGGGAAAGAATCTGCTATACAGATAAGTGAGGCACATACAGCACAAAACCATCACAACCAAAATAAATGTACACCCGGGCATATAATCATTAAGATCCCAGACATACAGCACAAAAACAGAATACTAAAAGCTGTTTGAGATAACACATGACCCACCTATGAGGGAAAGTCCATTAGAATAACTGCAGACTTTTCAGCACAAAGTCTCAAGTTAACATGAGGTTGGAGTGAAGTATTTCAAGCCCTAAAAGAAAACAACTTTCAACCCAGATTGATATACCCTGCAAAACTTTTTTGAAATTTAATCGAGAAATAAGATACTTCCTTGATAAAAAACAACTGAAGAAATTCATGTCCACCAAACCAACCTAAGAAAGAGTACTGAAAGACATATCAGATAGAGATTAAAATGACTACAATTTCCAGAACAACAACAGAAAGAAACCACCAGACAGGACAAGCAATTAAACAAAGGGGGAAAGCAGAGAACCAACAGCAGGAAAATTACATAACAAATTTGAGCCAGTACATATTGTATATATCCATCAAGGTAAATGGCCTCAATTCACCTATTAAAAAATAGATTGACAGATTAGATCAAGAAAAAGGATCCCACACTATGCTGTATACAAGAAACACATCTGACTCAAAAGGAAACTCATAGACTAAAAGTCATAGGATGGAAAACAATATTCCATGTTCCTGTAACCCAGAAAAAACCAGGGGTAGCTATTCTACTTGCAGATATTGTGAACTTCAAACCAAAAATAAATTATCAAAAGAGATCAAGAAGTTTACCATGTACTTGTAAAGGTAATAATTCAAGAAAAATAGCTAAAATCATAAAAATACATGCACCAAATACAGGCATGCACAACTATATAAGACAAATACTAATAAATATGAAAAAAAATAAGAAACAACACAATTGTAATAGGGGAACTTAACATGCCATTGTCACAAAGAGATAGATCAACTAGACAAAAAGTCAGCAAAGAAATAACAGAAGTAAATCAAACCTGTGAGCAAATGTATTTAGTAGATGTTTACAGAGTGTTCCACACAACCACATCAGAATACAAATTCTTCTCAGCTGCACATGGGACATTCTCCAAAATAAACCATATATTAGCCCATAAAACATTCTTAAGTAAATGTAAAGAGACTGAAACTATCCTATGCAAACTATCATACTATAGTGCACTTAAATTGGAAATTAATAGCAAAACATGCTTAAATACATGGAAATTAAATAGCAACCTCCTTTCCTCAAAAAGCTGGGATTGGAGGTCCTATTTGACCTAGCTATTCTACTTCTTGACATATTCCCAGAAGAAATGAAAACATCATATCACAGTGACATATATGCACAAATGTTTATAGCAGCACAATTTGCAATAGCCAGATCTTGGAATCAACCTAAATGCCCATAAATTGAGGAATGGTTATAAAAGATGTGGTACTTTTACACAATGGAATACTACCCTGCTATAAAGAATGACCATACTGAAATATTTATAAGTGGATGCAACTTGAGACCATATTCATAAGTGAAATAAATCAAAATCACATGTGTAAATACTGTATTGTCTTCCTAGTGAAGAAGTGTTAAGAGTACATAAGATACAAAATCCTCAATAAATATAGTGAAAGGGTAAGTGTCTACTCAAAGGGGAAAAATATCTCAGGGAAAAGGAGGAAAAAGAAAAAGGAAGGGAAAAGAAAAAATATCTAAATTTGTATAAACATACTTAGGGTAGCTAAGATGATTGTGCTACAAATTCTGTAAGTTCATAGAACAAAACAGTTAACATTCATAAGATTGGAACAATTTTGTTTGCTTGTGAGTGTTGGTTGACCTGAGGAACTCTTGAAGATCACTGTGTAAAATATCAACCTTAATTCTGTTCCTACCCCTTGTTTTTAAGGCCTATATCATCACTGTTTTGGGATCTTTGCTATTGTTATTTATGTTTTTTGTTTTTCTAGTAACCTGTTTTGTTTTGTTTTGCTTTTGTTTTTCCCTCTAATACAGAAAAGATAGGTATACATGTAGAGGCTTATACATGTCTAGATCTTCTAAACAGTTTATGAGAACCAATTATACTATGTGTGATGAAATGAATAGCTACTTTGAATAAAAACAAACTTTATAATACCCATTGCTGATTCTGTATCAACATGCTGTAAAACCCAGTAATGCTTCTATTCTTTGTTCAGAATGGTTTTAGTTTGTTTTGTGTTGTTTAATTTCAACATACATGAAGGTATGGACAGCTATTTTGAAGAGAACAAGAGACATTATGGCAGCCATTATTGATTTGCCTATTTTCTGATTTTGAACTCCTGTAATGCCTTCATTACTCTGTTATGATCAGCTGTGTACTATTTTGTTTTAATGAATTCATTGTGTGTGAAGATATAGACTATATAGAAGAAAACAAGAGACAATACAGCAGCCACTATTGATCTCCTATTGTCTTGTTTTGAAATCTGTGTCACTTACATTGTTTCTTTCTGATCTGCTTTGTTCTGTTTTGTTATCTTTAGTTTTACAATTCTTAAAATAAATAAATAAATACCTCCTAAACAATCAATGGGTTATAGGTGAAATTAAAGAAGAAATTAAGTAATGCCTACGGTTCAATGAAAATGCAGATATAACATACTGAAATCTGTGGGGTGCAATGAAAGTTGTCCTAAAAGGAGTACATATAGCAATAAATTGTCATACCAAGAAAAGGGAATGAGCATAAATAAAAGCCTAAAGCTATATCTCAAGCTTCTAGAAAAGAAAGAGCAAGTAAAACCCAAAGCTCATAGAAGAGGGAAAGTATAAAGATCAGAGAAGAAATAAATGCAAGGGAGACTAAAAAAATACAAAGAATTAATGAACCAAAGAGCTGGGTTTTTTAGAGGATAAACAAAATTGATAAACCTCTGGCCAACCTTATAAAGAAAAAGAAAGATAAAACTCAAATTCATGCAGTAAGGACTAAAAAGAGAGAAATTGCTACAGATCCCATGGAAATTCAAAAGATCATGAATACCTAATTTGAAAATCTTTATGCTCATAGGGTGGAAAACACAGAGGAAATGGACATATTTCTAGAAACATATGAACTATCAAAGCTCAGTCAAAAAGATATAACAATTTTGAATAACCCAATTTCATCTACTGACATTGAAAATGTGATTTAAAACTTACCAACACAAAAAATCTCAGGTCCTGATGGATTCAAGGGCGAATTCTTCAAGAAATTTAGAGAAGATTTAACACCAGTGCTCATCAAATTCTTCAATGAAATTTAAAGGTAAGCAATCCTTAACTCATTCCTGGAGGCAAGTATTACTCTAATACCAAAACCAGAAAAAGACCCAACCAAAACCAGAAAAAGACCCAACCAAAAAGGAGAACTATAGGCCAATCTCACTAATAGATATTGATGCACAGATTCTCAATTAAAAAATGGCAAATAGAATGCAGCAAATCATCAAGAAGATTATATGTCATGATCAAGTGGGATTTATCCCAGGAATGCATGGACTATTTAACATATGCAAATCAATAAATGTAATACACTACATCAATAGAGTCAAAAACAAAACTCTCATGATCATCTCAATAGACACAGAAAAAGCTTTTAATAAAATACAACACCTGATCATGATAAAAACCCTACAGAGACTCAGAATAGATTGTAACTACCTCAATCTGATAAAGACCACATATGACAAACCAACAGCCACATTATTATCATGGACAAAAACTGATAGATTTCACTCTAAAATCAGGAAATAGACAAGGATGTCCACTATCACCACTCCTATTCGATATAGTTTGGAAATATTAGCCAGAGAAATCAGATAATAAAGAGAAATGAAAGAAATAAAGATAGGAAAGGAAGAAGTCAAGTTATCACTATTTGCAGATGACATGATACTCTACATAGAAGACCACAAAAACTCCATTAAAAGACTACTAGAGCAGCATAAATTCAGCAGCATAGCAGGATACAGAGTCAACACTCAAAAATCTATAGCATTCCTGTACACAAACAACAAACTCACTGAGAGAGAAAATATGGAAATATAGCCTTTCACATTACGATTTTAAAAATTGAAATGCATAGGAATCAACCTAACCAAGAATGTAAAAGACCTACATGCTGAAAATTATACTAGTCTAAAAAGGAGATTGAAGAAGATATTAGAAAATGGAAGGATATTCCTTGCTGTTGGTTAAGAAGAACCAACATTGTGAAAATGGCCATACTCCCAAAACTGTTATACAGATTTAAAGCAATCCCAATCAAAATACCATTAGCATACATTACAGATCTAGAGACAACATTCCTAAAATTCATTTGGAAACAGAAGAAACCTAGAATAACAAAGGCAATTCTGGGCAACAAAGATAAGACAGGAGGTATCTCAATTCCTCACTTGAAATTATACTACAAAGCTACAGTGATAAAGTCACCATGTTACTGGCAAAGAAATAGACCTTGAGGATCAATGCAACAGATCAGAAGGTGTAAACACAACCAGAAAGGCACTCAGCCACCTTATCCTTGACAAAGGGGTTAAACATGTTCACTGGAAGGATAGCCTCTTTAGTAAATGGTGTTGGAAAACTTGGCTTTCCTCATGCTGAATACTGAAACTAGACTCATGTCTATCACCATGCACTAAACTAAAGTCAAAATGGACAAAAATCTAAATATTAAAACAGAAACACTAAATCTACTGGAAGACAAGGTAAATAGAAATCTTGGAGACATAGGGGTAGGCAAAGAATTCATGAACAAAACACAAACCATATGGGAAGTACTTCAAAGAGTCACCAACTGGGATCTCATCTTATTTAAAAGTTTTTGAACTTCACAAGAAATCACCAACAAAGTGAAATGAAATCCCACAGAATGGGAAAGGAGTTTAGCCATCAGTCCCTCAGACAAAAGACTTATATCCAGAATATACAAAGAATTGAAAAACATGAAGCCCCCCAAATTCAAATACCCTCTCCAAAAATGGACATCTGAGATGAACACACGTTTCTCAGATGAAGATACACAAATGGCAAGTAAATACATGAAGAACTATTCACCATCACTGGTCATTTGAAAAATGCAAATTAAAACAGCACTGAGATTTTATCTCACCCCAGAAAGAATGGCTGCCATCAAGAAATCAACTGATAACAAATGTTTGCCAGGCTATGGGGGAAAAGGAACACTTCTTCACTGTCGGTGGGAGTGTAGACTGGTAGAGCCACTATGGAAATCAGTATGGAGATTCCTCCAAAAACCTAGGGTTGGAAGTTCCATTCAATCAAACTATTCCCCTCCTTTGTATTTTCCCAGAAAAATTGAAAAGGTCATGCCACTGTAATATATGTGCACCCATGTTTATAGTGGGGCAATTTGTAATAGCTAAATCTTGGAAATAACCAAAATGACCATCAACTGCAGAATGGGTGAAAAGGATGTGGTATTTTTATACAATGGAATATTACTCAGCTAAAAAAGGATAATCTTGAAGCTTTTATAGATAAATGGAGGCAACTTGAGACTATCCTCATAAGTGAAATAAATCAGAATCACATTTGTAAATATTGTATTGTCTTTCTAGTGTAAAAAATAATAATAATGTTGTGCATGGTGGCTCACGCCTGTAATCCCAGCACTCAGGAGGCTGAGGCAGTAGGATGATTGCGAGTTCGAGACCAGCCTGGGCTATTAAGTGAGCTCAAGGCCAGCCTGAACTGCATAGCGAGACCCTGTCTCAAAAAGACCAATCATAATAATAATAATAAACTGAAAGTAATAAAATCCAAAATGTACAATAGATATTGTAATAATGAAAAGGAAAGAAAGTGCTCTGAATGTTATAACTGTATGTATGTTTAAGTATGCAAGATAGATAAACATACTACTAAGTTTTTTTTAGTTCATCAAACACAATGGTTTGTACTGTCAGTGTTTGACTCTCTACCTTTTATGTTTTGATTTTGTGACTTAAGAAACTACTTCTAAGACAACAATATGTAATTTATCAATTAGTGATTTCATACTGTTTTTTGAAATTCTGTATTATTTCTATCCTTTTTTCTGTTTTTCTTTTTTTCTCTAAACAAAAAAGAGTTCTACCTATTCTATCTTTCAACAGATATATATATATGTGTGTGTGTATGTGTGTGTGTGTGTGTGTATGTGTGTGTATAACAAAACGTAGTGTTTTGCTTTGTTTCTTCTTGAGACAGAGTGCTACTATGCAGTTCAGGCTGGTCTTGAACTGACTTTGTAAAACAGGTTGTTCTCAAACTCACAATCAGCCTCCTGCTTCATCCTTCTGAGTGTTGGAATTACAGGTGTGTGTCACCATGCCTGATTGTTTTGACATTTATATATCTGATCCATTTTTATTTTAGTTTAGTACATGATAAGAGATATAATTCTAGGTTAAGGACATGTGGAGAGGCCTTCTTCCAGTGAAGATGTTTGGCCCCTTTGTCAAAGATAAGGTGAATGGGTGTATTTGGAGTTGTTTCTACATTTTCCATTCTATTCCAATGATCCTTGAGTCTGCTTTTTTATAGAGGATGTTGTTTTGTTTTTCTTAGCTGTCATTACCATGCATTTTTGTTAATCACAGTAGCTCTGTAACATAATTTCAAATCAAGCATTATGCTGTTCCATCTTTGTATTTCTTGCCTAGAATTGCTTTTGGTATTCCAAGTCTTTTCTGGTTCCAAATAAATTTTATGATTACTTTCTCTGTTCCTATGTGGTATGTTACTTTAATCAGGTATTTTGATCAGGATTGCAATACATCTATAACAGGAAAGTATTGCCATTTTTACTGCATTGGTTCTGCCTATCTGAGAACAAGAGATCTTTCTATTTCCTGTCATCCTATTTCATATACTCTTTCAAAGTACTGTAGTTTATAATGTAAAGATCTCTTAATTTTTTAGATTGATTTCTAAGTATTTCCTTTTTTCCTGCTAATGTGAAAGGTGTTTTACCTTATTTCTTTCAGTAACTGTTTTACTTATTTATGAGAATGCTATAGATATTTGTGAGTTGACCATGCTTTTGAAATTGTTTATAAATCTGGGAGTCTTTTGGTGGAGTTTTTGAGATCTGCTATGTAGAGTATCATGTCACCTGTAAATGATAAGTTAACTTTTTCCTTTCCTATCTTTATTACATTGATATTTTGCACTTGTATGATTACCCTGGGAGAGGTTTCCAAGAACTATACATTTTTATTTTACATGATTCATTTTTAAAAATTAATTTTATGGTAAATTTTACATATGCATAATGATTATGGAGGACCTGCCCAAGATCCCCAACTGCCTATGACAGGTAAGGTGAAGAATGAACAAAAACCAGAAACAAATTTAGTAATTCATACAATGGAGCTCAGAGGTCAATGCCTCAGGATGCGTAGAGACAATGACACTCTGAACAAGCCATATTTTATTGGGTGCATATAAAAGTTAGAAGGGTTACCAGATGAAGATCTTGCCTTGGAGCATCTTTAGTCTTAGTGTTTTTTTAGTCTTAGTCTTAGTGGCTTTAGTCTTGGGAGGTGGGAGTGGATGTCCCACCCCTAATAGCAAATCTCAAAAAGGTGATGCCAATACTCCCAAACCTTCATTCATCACTTAGGGAAGAATGTAAAACTAGCCATTGTGTATTAGTGGTCTGCAACAAATAATCACAGTCATCATAGGGAATGTCTACCTGTATATAATTATCTTCATTCTTCTTTATATACCAACCCCCTTCTCTTTCTTCAACTCCTCTTCTCTTATTTATGTACAAAAATGTGTTTCCATTTTTGAGTTCTTTTATTTTATTTTTGTTCCTTTCCCCCTACTCCCTCACTTATTCCCATTCTTATTTGAATATTTTCTTCCTATATCCCAATATCTATTATAAATTACTGTTTTATTTACACTTTGAGTTTCTCATACCATGTAATTAAAGTGATATTTAAATATGTGTCTAAATTATTTCACTTAGAAATATGGTCTCAGCCAGGTATGATGGTTATTCCAGCACTTGGGAGGCTGAGGCAGAAGAATTTTGGTGATTTTAAGGCCAAGCTGGGCTACAAAGTGAATTTAAGGCCAGTCTGAACTGCATAGTGAAACCCTGCCTCAAAAAAAAGACAAGAATATGATCTCATAGTGTATCCACTTACCTAGAAATGTCTCTAGTTTATCTTTTCTATGACAGCCTAGTACTCTGTTGTAATGAAAAGCTACATCTATCCATTCATTATTGGTTGATGGGCCTTTGGGCTCTTTCCAAGCCAGAGCTATTAAAAACTGCTGCTGTAAACATGTGTGCATATATTGCTGTGGTATAATACTTTTAATATTTTTGAAAGATACCAACAAAAATAGTAGCTGAATCAAATAGAACCTCTAGCTTTAGATTTTGAGAAATCTCCACACTGATTTCCACAATGGTTGTAAAAGTCTACACTCCTACCAACAGGGAAGAAGTGTTCCCTTTCCCCACATCTCCATGCACATTTTTTGATGGTTGATTCCTTAATAATAGTCATTGTTTCTGGAGACAGATGGAATCTTAGTGTTGTATTACTTTGCATCTCTCAAATGACCAGAGATGTAAACATTTATTCCTTTTTTTTTTTTTTTTTTGGTATCGGGTATCAAACTCATCATGCTTGCCAGTCCTTTTTTTTTTTTTGCTGTTTTTAATTATTCACCTCAGAAGTGTTTATCCATTTCAGATGCCCATTTCTTAATTGTGTGTTTAAACTTGGGGAGTTTGTTTTTTCTATTTTTTTTTATTTTAAGAGAGAAAGAAAAGAAAAATTTTTTAAAACCACAAAATAGAAAAAACAATAAGAAAAGTAGAATACAGAATTCAAAAAAATTTACATAAAATAGCTAGTTGATACATTACATATTGTCATTTTAATAATAGTTATTAAACTTACAAAATTAAAGCATAAAAAGTGGCTAGACACTCAAATATTGACAAACTCTTCTGTTCAATGATCTAACAAAAGCTCAGTAAAATGGTCACCTATCTTAAATGCTATACTACCATTATATCCTTTAGAGCACGTTTCTTTCATTTCACTTTATAATATCTATTATATCTATTATACTTTTATATTTGTTATACTTTTGTATCTATTATACTTTTTGGATGCCATTATTCTGTCCATTCTCATTATTTTTTACACATTATTTTTTAGACAATGTGATATTTAATAATGTGAGTCTTGTTTATTTCACTAATGAGGATAAACTCAAGATGTATCCATTTATTATAAAGGCCTCAATATTATCCTTTTTATAGCTGAGTAGTATTCCACTGTATAAAAATAATTTTTTTTTCATCCACTCTGCAGTTGATGAGCATTTTGGTTGTTTCCAAGATTTAGCTATCACAAATTGTGCTGCTGCTATGAACATGGGTGTACATATATCACTCAGACATGACCGTTTCAATTTTTCTGGGAAAACACCCAGGAAGGGAATAGCTTGATTGAATGGAACTTCCAATCCTAGCTTTTTGTGGAATCTTCATACTGATTTCCACAGTGGTTGCACCAGTCTGCACTGCCACAAACAGTGGAGAAGTGTTCCTTTTTCCCAGCATCCCCTCCACTGTTTGTTATCAGTTGTTTTCTTGATGGTAGCCATCATTTCTGGGGTGAAATGAAATCTCAATCCTGTTTTAATTTGCATTTCTCAAATGACCAGTGATGGTAACCACTTCATATATTTTATATATTTGTTTACCATTTGTGTATCTTCATCTGAGAACTGTATGTTCATCTCCAATGCCCATTTTTGGAGAGGGTCTTTGAATTGGGGGATCCTGATGTTTTTGAGTTTTTTATATGCTCTGGATATAAGCCCTTTGTCTGAGAGATTGTTGGATAAAATTATTTCCCCTTCTGTGATTTTTTTGTTTCACTTTGTTAGTAATTTCTTGTGAAGTTCAAATGTTTTAATAATGTGAGATCCCAGGTGTTGACTCTTTGAAGTATTTCCTGTGCGGTTTGCATTTTATTCATGATATCTCTTCCTACCCCTATGTCTCCAAGATTTTTACCTACCTTGTCTTCCAGTAGATTTAGTGTTTCTGTTTTAATATTTATATCCTTGATCCATTTTGACTTTAGTTTACTACATGGTGATAGGCATGGGTCTATTTTCAGTCTTGTGCAAGTGGAAAGCCAATTTTTCCAACACCATTTATTAAAAAGACTTTATTTTGTACAGTGAACATGTTTAGCTCATTTATCAAATATAAGGCAGCTGAGTGTCTTTGTAGTAGTGCTTGCATATTCTAATCTGTTCCATTGATCCTCAGGTCTATTTCTTTACCAGTAACATGCTGACTTTATCACTGTAGCTTTGTAGTATAATTTCAAGTCAGGAATTGAGATGCCTCCTGTCTTGCCTTTGTTGCCCAGAATTGCCTTTGCTATTCTAGGTTTCTTCTGTTTCCAAATGAATTTTAGGAATGTTGTCTCTAGATCTGTAATGTATGTTAGTGGTATTTTGATTGGGATTGCTTTAAATCTGTATAACAGTTTTGGGAGTATGGCCATTTTCACAATGTTGGTTCTTCCTAACCAACAGCAAGGAATATCCTTCCAGGTTCTAATATCCTCTTCAATCTCCTTTTTTAGAGTAGTATAATTTTCACCATACAGATCTTTTACATTCTTGGTTAGGTTGATTCCTATATATTTCATTTTTTTAGATGCTATTTTGAAAGGCTATGTTTCCATAATTTCTCTCTCAGTGAGGTTTTTGTTTGTGTACAGGAATGTTATTGATTTTTGAGTGTTGACTTTGTATCAAGCTATGCTGCTGAATTTGTTTTTTTACCTCTAGCTGTCTTTTAATGGAGTTTTTGGGGTCTCCTATGTAGAGTATCATACCATTAGCAAATAATGATAATTTCACTTCTTCTTTTCCTATTTTTATACCTTTTATTTTCCTTCTTGTCTGATTGCTCTGGCTAGTATTTCCAGAACAGTATAGAATAAGGATGGTGATAGTGGAAATCCTTGTCTTATTTCTGATTTTAGAGTGAAATCCTTCAGCTTTTGGCCATCTAGTATAATGCTGGTTGTTGGTTTGTCATAGATGGCATTTATAAGATTGAGGTAGATACTGTCAGTTCCGAGTTTTGGTAGGCTTCTTATCATGAATATGCATTGGACTTTATCGAAAGCTTTTTCTGCATCTATTGAGATGACCATGTTGATTTTGTTTTTGGCTCTGTTGATGTGGTATATTGCATTTATTGATTTGTGTATGTTGAACCATCCCTGCATTCCTGGGATAAATCTCACTTGGTCATGGTGTATAATCTTCTTGATGATTTGCTGAATTCTATTTGCCAATATTTTATTGAGAATCTTTACATCAGTGTTAATTAGTGAGACTGGTCAGTAGTTCTCCTTTTTGTTTGTGTCTTTCTCTGGTTTTGTTATCAGAGTGATACTTGCCTCCTAGAATGAGTTAGGGAGGACTGCTTCTCTTTCAATTTCATTGAAGTATTTAAGGAGTATTGGTGTCAAATCTTCTCTAAATTTTTTATAGAATTCAGCTGTGAATCTATCAGAACTTGGGCTTTTCTTTGATGGTAAGTTTTTAATTACATTTTCAACCTCAATAGTTGATGTTGGGTTATTCCTATTTGCTATATCTTCTTGGTTGAGCTTTGGTAGTTCATGTGTTCCTAGAAATCTATCCATTTCCTCTGTGTTTTCTACCCTATATGAGTAGAGATTGTCAAAGTAGGTGTTCATGATCTTTTGAATTTCCATGGGATCTGTAGTAATTTGCTTCTTTTCAGTCCTTATTGCATGGATTTGAGTTTTTTCTTTCTTTTTCTTGATAAGATTGGCTAGGGGTTTATAAATTTTGTTTATTCTCTCAAGAAAGCACCTCTTTGATCCATTAATTCTTTGTCTTTTTTTAGTTTCAATTGCATTGATTTCTGCTCTAATCTTTATATTTTCCTCTCTTCTATGGGCTTTGGGATTGACTTGCTCTTCATTTTCTAAAAGTTTGAGATGTAGCATTAGGTTATTTATTTGTGTTCATTCCATTTTCTTTATGTGACTATTTATTGCTATATATTTCACTCTTAGGATTGCTTTCATTGTATCCCATAGGTTATGGTATGTTGTATCTGCATTTTCATTGTATTTTAGGTATTGTTTTATTTTCTCTGTAATTTCATCTGTAACTCACTGGTTATTCAGAAGGTTGTTCTTTAATTTACATGTATTTATGCAGGTTTTGTAGGTTTTTTGCCATTGACTTCCAATTTTAATGTGCTATGATCAGATATTATGCATGGGATTGTTTTGCTCCCTTTGCATTTAGTTAAGAATGCTTTATGAGTTAATATATCATCTATTTTGGAGAATGTCCCATGTGCAGCTGAGAAGAATGTATATTATGATGTGGTTGGGTGTAACACTATGTAAACATCCACTAAGTCCATTTACTCAAAGGTATGATTCAGTTCTGTTATTTCTTTGTTGACTTTTTGTCTAGTTTATCTATCTCTGTGTGACAGTGGGGGTGTTACTGTCTCCTATTACAACTGTGTTCTTGTGTATTTGATTTTTCATGCCCATTAGTATTTGTCTTACATAG
This sequence comes from Hydrochoerus hydrochaeris, assembly GCA_004027455.1. Taxonomy (NCBI): domain Eukaryota; kingdom Metazoa; phylum Chordata; class Mammalia; order Rodentia; family Hydrochaeridae; genus Hydrochoerus; species Hydrochoerus hydrochaeris. The sequence continues at coordinate 34,481 of PVLA01009615.1, read as the reverse complement.
TTGGGTGCTCCTGTATTTGGTGCATATATGTTTATGAGTGTTAGCTCTTCCTCTTGTAGTTTTCCACTAATAAGTGTGTAGTGGCCTTCTTTATGTCTTTTAATCATTTTAGATTTGAAGTTTGTTTGTCTGCAAACAGAATAGCTACCCTCACTTTTTTCTATGTTCTTGTTTTATGGAATATGTTTTCCATCCTTTGACTTTTAATCTATGAGCTTCTTTTTGAATCAGATGGGTATCTTGTACACAGCAAATTGTGGGATCCTGTTTCCTGATGCATTCCATCAACCTGTTTTGTTTGATAGGTGAATTGAGCCCATTTACATTTATGGGTATCACTGTTATGTACTGGCTTGACTTTGCCCATATTGTTTTCTTATTGTTGGTTTCCTGCTTTTCTTCCTTGTTTAATTTCCTGTCCAGCCTGGTGGTTTCTTTCTGTTGTCGTTCTGGAGATTGTGTTTGTTTTTATCTCTATCTAGCATGTCTGTCATCACTCTTTCTAAGATTGGTTTGGTGGACACGAATTTCCTCAGTTGTTCTTTGTCATGGAAGTATCTTATTTCTCCATTAAATTTGAAAGACTGTTTTGCTGCATACATCAATCTGGGTTGAAAGTTGTTTTCTTTGGGGGCTTGAAATACTTCACTACAAGCTCATCTTAACTTGAAGTTTTGTGCTGAAAAGTCTGCCGTGTTTTTAATAGGCTTTCCTTGATAGATTACTTGTGTCTTTTCTCTAACAGATTTTAGTATTCTGTTTTTATGCTATATGTCTGGGAACTTAATTATTATATGTCTGGGTGTAGATTTATGTTGGTTATGACTGGCATTCTATATGCCTCATTTATTTTTTTATTTAAAGAGAAAAAACAGAAAAAGAATAGAAATATAGAATTTCAAGAAAAGAAGATAAACTAAGAAATCATTAGTTGATAAAATATATATTGTTCTTTTAGAAATGGTTTTTCAAGTTACAAAATTAAAGTACATGAAGTGGAGACTCAAGCAGTGAGAGTGCAAGCAGATCTGTTCAACAATCCAACAAGAACCTAGAAATAAGGATATCAGTCCCACACACTTAAACATACATGCAGCTATATCTTTTATAGTGCTTCCTATTTCCTCTTTTTTTACAATAGTAATTATACATTTTTAAAATTTCATTTAAAGAGAAGAAAAAAAAACAAAACAGAAAAAAGGGTAGCAACAATACAGAATTCCAAAAGAAAGAAAAAAAAAGGAAAATGAGAAAAAGCCCCACTAAGAAAACAGTAGTTTATAAATTACATACTGTCATCCTGGATGTAGTTTCTCAAGTTACAAAGTTAAAGGATACATAGTAAACATTCAAACAGCCAGACTACAAACAGTTCTGCTCAAAGATCCAACAAAGATTCAGCAATATGGTCATCTATGTTACACACTCAAACATACATGCAGTTATAACCCTTAGAGCACTTTCTTTTCCTCTTTTTCACAATAGCAATTACACATTTTGGTTTTATTACTCTTGTAGTTCTTATTTACTTTTTACACTAGAGACACAATATGATATTTATAAATGTGATTCTTACTTATTTCACTAATGAGGATAGTCTCAAGTTGTCTCCATTTACCTATGAAGGCCTCAAGATCATCCTTTTTATAGCTGAGTAATATTCCATTGTATAAAAATGCCACATCTTTTATATCCACTCTGCAGTTGATGGGCATCTTGGTTGTTTCCAGGATTTAGCTATCATAAATTGTGCAGCTATGAACACAAGTGCACATATATCACTGTGATATGAACTTTTCAGTTCTTCTGGGAAAATACCCAGAAAGGGAATAGCTGGATTGAGTGGGGCTTCCAATGCTAGGCTTCTGAGAATTCTCCATATGGATTTCCATAATGGTTGCACCATTCTACATTCCCACCAACAGTGGAGCAGTGTTCCTTTTTCCCTGCAGCCTTACCAACATTTGTTATCAGTTGATTTCTTGATGGCAGCTATTCTTTCTGGAGTAAGGTGGAATCTCAATGTTGTTTTAATTTGCATTTCTGGAATGACCAGTGATGGTGAACATTTCTTCATGTATTTATTTGCCATTTGTATATGTTTCTCTGAGAACTGTGGCCTCACTTATTTGTATGTCAGATTTTTCTCCATGTTGGGAAATTTTCTGTCATTTCTTCTGTAAACAATTTAGTTATGTTCTTTGTGTTGTGTCCTGCATCTTCATTGATGCCTATTAGTCTTACATTGTTTCTCCTGGCATCATCTTGAAGCTGCTGGTGTCATTTCATGCTGATTTGTTGTTTTTATAAGTTATACCCTTTTGTGATTGCCATCTGCAATCCTGTTCTCAAGGTCCAAAATTCTATCCTCAGCTTCATTTAAACAGTTTTGTCAGCTTTCTTTTTAAATTTTTTTTTAAATTTTTTGCCTTTTTGAGATAGGTTCTCTCTGTGAAGTTCATGCAGGCCTTGAGCTCACTTTGTAGCCCAGGCTGGTCTTGAACTCACAATGATCCTCCTGCCTCAGCCTCCCAATTCTGAGATTACAGTTTTGAGCCATCATGCCTGGTGGTTTTGCCAGATTTCAATACAATTTTTGGTTCTTGGATATCTCTTTGAATTTGTTTCATGGATTCTGCTTGTTTTCAACATTGTTCATTCAAAGTTTCAATCAATTTCCCATGCTCCTATATTGTTTTATCTAGTTCTACTCCAGCTATGTTGAGCAACTGATTTACTAAGGTTGTTATTTCTGTCTTTACATAACACATTATTTCTAATTTGAATTCCTCTATAGCCTCATGGATTTGTTTCTCTACTTCATTTGCTATATTTTCAGAGATTTCTGATGTATGACTTTTAAAGTCCTCTATTTCATTGTAGCCTGTACTTGTTCCTGATGGACTAGATGTTTGAGATTGCATTTTGCCTTTTCGTTTAGTCATTTTCACCTTTTGGGTAAATATTTGGTCTTTCAATCCCAGCAGTCACAACTGTCCATGGTGTGAATTTAGGGTCCTACTGTGTGGTTGATATTTGTCAAATTTCTGTGTACCACAATGAAGAGGAGATCCAGTAACCTGAATTCCTCCTACAGGGCTTGTTGGGTGAGTCCTATATTCTCTTTGGGCTAACTAGCCAGGAAGTATTGATGTAGGTCAACTCTTAGTTCCTGCTGTTGCTATATTTTCAGGTTGTCTCAGGTCATCAGATCTCCCTGGCTATAGTGTTTGTGTCAGCTAAGGCCCTACTGTGTCACTGGGGGCCTCATAGCTCTTTTAACTTTTTCTAAGTTGGTGGGGGGCATTATTAGTGCTTTTTAAATTTTCTCTAAGTTGGGATTGGGTGTTATTGGCACACTCCTCAACCTGTCTGATGTTCTCTGTATGGAGGAGGGGATTACTCACTCTTGCCAGGTTAGCCAAAGTCTTACAGTTGGAGGGAGTTTCACTTCCTCTCCTATTTACCCACTGCAGACCTCTATTTTAGTGGCATACTTGCCACACTGACTGGAGCCTGCTGTCTTCTATTTGGGTGAGAGTTTCTTGAGTCTCTCAACCAGCCAGCATGGTAATCCACTCTAGTCCAAGGTTCTGAGAGAAGGGCTTGGATCCAAAGATCAACTGCAATACTAGGTCCAGTAGACGGGTGGGTTCTCTAAGGGGTGGGCCTAGTGGTGGCAGTCTGAAACAGCCCAGGCATACTGGAAGCTTCCCAGTTGTTCCCAGCTGAGAGGCATGCCCAGCAGTGGCAGTCCGAGGGGATTCAGGATTGCGTAGTGCTCCCCCAATCAGGAGTTTGATTTTTTTTAGTTCTTTCTGTATTCTAGTTATTAGTCCTTTGGGGAACAGCTGACAAAATTTTTACCCATTCTATGAATGGAATGTCGGTTCAATCATTAGGTGGTTTCTCTTGCTGGGCAAAAGCTTCTTAACATGGTAACATTAGGGACCCTTTCTAGAGCACCAGCTATCAGAAATCCCTGAAGTGGACTAAGTGTTATGGTGCACTGTGGGGATAAATAGCAAGAGGCAAAATAGGGATGCAATAGGGATCTGAGGTGACCAGTTATTTGTAGGGCACAAAAGGCCACAAGGGACCCAGAACTTTGGTATATATGGATGATGTCTGTGTCAAGGAAAATGAAAGGCAGTGAGTGTTTCCAGGAATAATAAAGAAACTATGGTGGGCTAAGAACAAAGCATTCTTGCAAGGGCAAGGAAAAATAGGGTGAGAACAAGGAAACTGTAGTTTTTCCAAGTGCCTTATCATCTTCAGCAGGTCTTATGTTGCCCTGTGAGTGCCACAGCAGTCACAAGCTCTAGATGTTCCACCAGTGACCAGAATAGAGCAGGGAGTTTCTGTGTTTCTATCTGTCTCAAAGGGCAGGAAAAAGACAGGCTTGGATGTCCCCTAGACTCAATTTACACTTTCTGGTCTCTAACATGATAGATCATAGTTGTTGATTCTTTGCAATATTTCCTGTGCAATTGCAGTTTTGTTCATTAAGTCACTTGCCTAACAACTCTGTCTTGAAAAGTTTTACCTATTCTATTTTCCAGAAGGTTTAGTGCTTCTGTTTTAATATTTAGATCTTTGATACATTTTTATTTTATTTTAATGTTCAGTGAAAGATATAGATCTTTAGCATGCAGAATGCCAGTTTTCTCAGTACATTTATTAAAGAGGCTATCTTTCTCTCAGTGAAAGTTTTTGACCCTTTTGTCAAGGAAAGGCTTGCCAAGTGGGTTTGGAGTTGTTTCTGCATCTTCTAATTTGTGTCATTGATCCTCAGGTCAATTTTTTTTCCAGTTCAATGCTGTTCTTATCATGGTGGCTTTGTAATTTAATTTCAAGTCAGGGATTGTGATGCCCATGCTTTGATTGTTTACCGGAATTGCTTTTGCCATTCTAGGTCCCTTCTTGATCCACAGGATTTTTTGTCTTGTTCTGTGTGATACATTGTTGGTATTTTGATCAAAATTCCATTAAATATGTATGACAATTTTGGATGTATGGTCATTTTCAATATATTGGTTATCATCACCTTAGAATATGGCATACATTTCCATTTTCTGAAGTCCTTTTAGATCTCCTTTTTCAGAGTACTTTAGTTTTCAATGTAAATTTCTTTCACCTCTTTCATTAGATTAACTCCTAAGTGTTTCATTTTGGGGGGATGTTATTGTGCCACTTGTGGTTTCCCTAATTTCTCTCTAATTTTTTGTATTTTTTTTCTTTTTTAAGACAAGTTCTGGCCAGGTGTGGTGGCTCATGCCTGTATTCCCAGCACTCAGGAGGCTTAGGCAGGAGGATCGCTGTGAGTTTGAGACCAGCCTGGGTTACAAAGTGAGCTCAAGGCCAGCCTGAACTGCATAGTGAGACCCTGTCTAAAACAGACAAAAAAAAAAAGACAAGGTCTGGCTATGTATTGCAGGCTGGCCTTGAGCTTGCTTATGTTACCCAGGCAGACCTTGAACTCTCAGTAATCCTCCTGCTTCAGTTTCCCAAGTACTGAGTTTACAGGCATGTACCATCATGCCCGGCTTCTCAGTGGGTTTTTTTGTTTGTGTACAGGAATGCTATTGATTTAGTGTTGACTTTGTATGCAGCTGTTACCAAATTTGTTTCTTAAGTACATTTTTCAGTGCAGTTTTTGGAATCTTCTATGTATCATGTCATCCACCAATAATGATAAATTAACTTTTTCATTTGCTATCCTGATTCCTTGCATTTTTTGCCTTGTCTGATTGTTCTAGCCAATGTTTTCAGACATACATTGAATAGAAGTGATAGTGGGCAGCCTTATCATCCACCTGACTTTAGAGTTAAAACTTTCAAGTTTTGAACATTTAATATTAGTCATTGTTTTGTCACAGATGGAGTTTATCAGATTAAGATAAATACCAACTATTATAGTTTTCTTTTTAATTTTTAAAATGAAAGGGTTTTGAACTTTGTCTAATAACTTTTCTTTATTTAAATGATTGTGTGGTTTTTGACCTTGGTTTTGTTAATATGGTGTATTACATTTATTGATTTGCTTATGTTAAAATACCCCTGAATCTCTAGAATGAATCCTGCTTGATACTGGTGTATAATCTTCTTGATGATTTGTGCATTCTTTTTGCCAACATCTTATTGAGGATCCTTGTGTCTATATTCATTAGGGAGATTGATCTGCTTTTCTCTTTTTTGGTTGGATGCTTCTCTGGTTTTGGTGTCACAATAATGCTTGCTTCCAGGAATGAGTTTGGGAATGTTGCTCCCATTTTTATTTCATTAAACATTTTTAGGAGTAGTGACACTAGATCTCCTCTACATGTCTTGTAGAATTCAGCAATGAATCTGTCAGAAGGTGGACTTTTCTTTCTTGGTAGATTTTTAGTTACACCTTCAATTTATAAATGCATTAGGTTACTTAGAACTTTTGTATCTTCTTGCTTCATCTTTGGTAATTCTATGTATCTAGGAATCTGTTCATTTTTCTGTGTTTCCATTTTATCAAAATACATATTCTCAAAGAAGGTATTTAGGTTCTTATGGATTTCTGGAAGATCTATTATAATTTCAATTTTTCATTCCTGATTGCATAGATTTGAGTCTCCATTTTGTTATAAGTTTGGCTAAGAGATTGCATTTTTTTATCTTTCAAGTAAGCAACTTTTGGATTTATTTAGTTTCCATATTGTTTTCCTAGTTCTGATTCCATTAATTTCTTCTCTGAGCTTCATAATTTACTCCCTTGTATGAGCTCTGGACTTGACATGTTCTTCTTTTTCTAGAAGCTTAAAGTTCAATATTAGGTTGTTTTTTTTAAATACATGTTGTTTTTCTGATATGAGAATTCACCAATATATATTTTCTTCATAGGACTACTTTCATTGCATCACATCAGTTCCAGTATGTTGTAATGGCAGTGTCATTCAATTTTAGAAATTGTCTAATTTCTTCTTTTATTTCATGTGACTCATTGGTTGTTCAGGAAGTTGTTATTTAATTTGCATGTGTTTGTGCAGTTTTTAATAGTTCCTTTTATCATTGATTTCCAACTTCATTGCAATCTGTTCTGATAATATGAACAAAGTAAATTCAATTCTTTTGCATTTACTTAAGCATGTTCTATGAGCTAGTAGGTGGTCTATTTTGGAGAAAGTCTCATGTACTGCTGAAAAGAATGTGCATTCTGATGTTATGTGATGGAACACTGTAAAAACTACTGAGTCCATTTGTTCAAAGTTTTTGCTCAATTCTGATATTTCTTTGTTGATTTTTTGTCTAGTTTATCTTTTTGTGACAGTGGGGTATTGAATTTCTCCATTACAATTGTGTTAGTGTTTATTTGATTTTCATATCTGCTAATATTTGTTTTATATAGTTCAATGTGCTGGTATTTGGTGCATATACATGTATGATTGTTATCTCTTCCTCTCAAATTCTTCCCTTAGCAAAATTATAGGAACCTTCGTGTCTCTTGATCAACATTGACTTGAAATCTATTTTGTCTTCAAATATACTAGCTACTCCTGCTTTTTTCCTGGTTTCTGTTGAATATTTTTCAATGCTTGAGTAGTTTTTTTTTCATTAATTTTGCAACAGATTTTTTATGTCATTTGTGTTATCTCTTGCTTTTTCATTGACTCATTCTTATGTTATCTTCTTTGCATCATCTAGCAGTTGTTAGATTGATTTTTCATAGCCTCTTGCTATTGTTAAGTAATCTTTTTTCCATGATCACTAACTGAAAACCTGCCTTCTATATCTGAGATTCTCTTCTCAGATTGGTTCATTCTATTGTGTATTCTTTGAATATAAGTCAACTAATTACTTTTTGAATTAAACATATTTTTTGTGTGAAGCATGTTGTTTGATTTTTCCTGTTTTCTTTCTTTCTTTCTTTCTTTCTTTCTTTCTTTCTTTCTTTCTTTCTTTCTTTCTTTCTTCTTTCTTTGCTTTTTTCTTTATTTTGTTTTGATATAGGGTCTCACTGTGTAGTCCAAGTTGGTCTTGAACTCACCATGTAGCCCAGTCTGGCCTCCAACTTGCATCAATCACCCTGACTCAGTTTCTGTCACGGCTTATGTCAGTGACTTCTAAGCCTCATGTAATTATGGATGTGACCAAATTTAGCATTTGTGATTAATTCATTGTCTAGCACTCAGATTGGAATGCTACACTCACATAGGAATGGAGCCAGCATATGATGTAATGGAGGGAAGAAGATGTCTCTCTCTCTTTCAGGTTCAGGCTTGCTGTTTGCAGCTGGCCATGAATGGATTCCCTGCCATGCCACACTCCCTCAGAGCCAACTGATTATGGACTGAAACCTCCAACTTGTAAGAAATAAACCTTTCCTTCCTTCATTTTGGGTTTTGGGTATTTTGTCCCAGCAAGAAAAAAACTAACCAAGACAGTTTCCCATATGCTGGGATTACAGATGTGCAGTACCACACTGGGTGGATTTTGTTTCTTGTTCCATTTTGCCTATATGTTTCTTTTGGTTGGTAAATGGAGACCATTTACATAAATGGTTATAACTGATATGCATTGACTTGTCATATTATTTTCCTTTTGTTGGTTCACTTCCTTTCCTTTCTATTTAATTGATTGTATTGCCTGATGGATTCACTCTATTGCATTTGATGAAATTATATATATTATTCATTATCTTTGTGTTGAATGTCCTTCAAAATATTTTGGAGTGCTCATTTGTTGCTCACTAATTTCTTCAGGTATTCTTTGTCGTGGATGTATCTTATTTATCCATGAATTTTGAGAGATAGTCTTCAGGGCAGAATAGAGGTAGTTTTACTCTGGGTTTGAAATGCTTCACTCAAAGCTCTCCTCAATTAAATGGTTTCAATAGAGAAGTCTGCTGTGATTCTAATGAGATTTTGTTTCTTTTGTCTAACAGCTTTTATTATTGTGTTCTTATGTTGAATATCAGGACTCTTCACTATTATATGCCTTTGTGTGGATTTTTTCTGGTCATGGATAATTGAAGTTCTGTAGCCTAACTTATCTATATGTCAAATTCTCTTTCTATGCATGGATATTTTTTGCTATTAATTCTGCAACATATTTTTATGTCATTTATGTTATCTTTTGCTTTCTCATTGACTCACTCTTATCTTATTCTTCTTTGAATCTAGAAACTGTTAGATTAATTTTTCATGGTCCCTTGTTATTGTCAAGTAATCTTTCTTTTCATGATCACCAACTGAAAACCTGCCTTCTATATTTGACATCCTATTCTCAAACTGGTTCATTTTGCTATTTAGTCTTTCAATAGAATATTTAATGTCCTTGATATCTTCTTCAATCTGTTTCTTGGATCCCATTTCTTTCTTATGTTGAATATCATGCTTTTCATCATTTTCCTGAATTTCTCTATTTTTAAATTTCTGTATGTACTCTAGATTCACTAACCATACCTTTCAATATGGTCATCAACTTTTTATTTATAAGAGAAATTATTTCTAATTTGAATTTTTCTAGAGACTCATTCATTTGCCTTGTTAATTTTGGTGCTAACAATTTATTTTTTTATTTTGAAGGTAGTAAAATACAACAAAACAAGACAGAATAAAGACAATCTAGACAATGCAGTGAAACTGGTATAGAACTTCAGGGCAGGATACCAGGATAATAGTAATAGGTTCCATTGTACATCTTGTTATCTTCACAATAGTTGTCCATTCAATCAGATATAGCAAAATCAAACCAAAAACAGAACATTATAAAACCTATCAAAATATAATATTGAATAGAGCAAGACAGTTGATTGGAAAAAAGAAAATCAGCAAAAACAATAGTTTTCTTCAAAGAGAAGATAGAAGGAAATCCCCCATATTGGCTATATTGCATAAGGTCATCCTCCCAAGAGATGTTCAGACCTCTGGCCTCAAGTCAGCATAATCAACCCAGCAAAAAAAAAAAAAACATTTAATTGCTTTATGTGCCTTAGTTGCTATCAACTCTGGATGTAAGTGACATGTTCCAGTTGCTAAGTGGGGGTGGGGGATGGGACATTTGATTCTCAGCCTGCGTGCCAGTAGGCTCATGGGAGAACCTGACTTGTTCTCTTCCTGGCATACCTGCTGCTTGGTCCTGCCACCACTTACCAGGAGGGAAGATGTGTTGCTTTTTTGCTCTGCCTGCCAAGTTCCAACATGGCTGTATCTAGGGAGATGCTGACATGTTCTCTTCCTGGCACCTTTTTGGTGTTAACATTTTACAGAGTTCAGGTGGTTGACTTTCCAATTTTTTACCTCACTACCGCTGGGATTTGCCTTTGGTGAGCTGAAAGTCTGGGATTGCATGATGTTTCCATATTTTTTCATTTTTCTTTTCCTGTAAATTGTTTACAGTGGGTATTTTTTTTACTAGTATCAAGAACTCCTTAGGAAATACTTTTTAGAGATGTCTTCTAGGTGTAGCTGACTTGTGGCATTTGAGTTTTTTCCAAGTTCCTGCATACTAAATTTATTTTAGATTAGAAGGTATTGCATATTTGATCTAGTCTCTGGTTCTTCGATAATAGGTTGTAGTGTTGTTTATGACCTTCAAGTAATCTTGGCCCAGGAATCCAAGTTAGGAAAAGTGACTAGAACAACTGTGATAACTTGCCTAAAGTAGTACAACCAGTAATACCAACAGCATCAAGCACAGCATAGAAAATGAAAAACTGGTAATTATTAATTTTCCACTTTTAACCATATGAACAAAATTTGTAGTTATATAACAAATATGAACCAAATCACAAGTTTGTATACAGTATATATTCCCTCAATTCAGTGATTTTGTCCTCTGGAGAGAGTATTTTAAAGCAATAGGTAGAAAAAATATATAAATAGCAGAAGGGAAAGAGATTAGAAGCAAGTTTGAGGGCCAAGGATTTAGCTCAGCAGCATAAGCACCTGCCTTGCAAGTGCATGGTCGTGAGTTTGATCCCCAGTAACATAAAAACAAAAATTAAATTAAATAAAAAAATAATAATAGAAGCAAGGTTGAAGGACAAAGTACCATTACCTAAAATTTTGTAGACTGATGAAGAAGATAAACAAAGAAGAAATAAGCAAAAACAGGAAATAAATGAAACAAAAAACTACAAACTATGTTTACAGCAATAGAAAAAGAATATACAATAAAAAATAAATTAGAAAAAAACAAAAAAGTGTGAAACTTCAATCATGTGGTTATCTTCTAGGGGCTACAGTTCTTTGGTAATGTCCTCTTCATTGTGTATCTCTGCTGTAGCTAGTCCAAAAAGGAGGCAGACGGAGCACAGATCCATTCTGTATAATCACAGGAAGTCTTCAGTAGGATTGGGGCTGGGTATTGTTTAATTTAAGCAAGCTTGCAGGAAGAATAGAGTGAGAAGCTGATTTAACTCTGCAAAAATTCTCTGGCTGTGGGTGTGAACCCTGAGTTGTTCAGTCCACAACACAATGGGTGTTAGTTGCTTGACCTTGGCTCCCTACTCCTGGGTGTCACCCAGTGCTGCATCTTTCCCAGACACTAGGAGCCTCTAGAGGAACCCAACTCATGTGTGCTCTAAGTACTGGGTTCAGCTAGTCCCACCCCAAAAAGACAACCAGTCAATTACCCTCTCCTTGGGAAATTTTACCTGGGGTCATTTACCACCTGCTGCAGCTCACAGCAGCTACTGCTCCACTCCACTGGTATGTTTCTCCGTGTAGGCCTCAAGGTTTCTACCATCACTGTACCTCTAGGCTCAAGCTTCCTTTCTCATATAGCAGGCCAAGAGTCAGAGAGAATGCAGTTTGCCAACAAGTAAAGAGTCATTGAGAGGGCTAGGAAGTTAGTTCAGTGGCACAAGTGTCTGCCTATTTTCCAGTATCTTGAGGATTTCTGCATCTATATTCATTAGGGAGGTTGGCCTATATTCTTTTTTTTAGGTTAGAGCCTTCTCCAGTTTTGGTATCAAGGTAAGACATGATTCTAGGAATGACTTTGGCAGTATTGCTTCCCTTTCAATTTCATGGAAGAGTTTGAGGAGTAGTGCCATTAGATTCTCTCTAAGTTGGATAATTTCTCTAATTTGGAGAATTCAGCAATGAATCCAACAGAAAATTGGCTTTTCTTTGGTGGTAATGTTTTTTAGAATGTTTATATGTTTTTGATTTAAGTTTGATAATTTGTGTGCATCTATGAATCTATCCATTTCTTCCAGAATTTTCCATTTCATTTGAGTACACATTTCAAAATAATTATTGATGATTTTCTGGATTTCTATAGGATCTGTTGACTCTGCCATTTCATTCCCAAGTGCATGGATTTGAGTCTTTTCTTTCCTTTTCTGATAAGGTTGCAAAGGGGTATTTTTAATTTATATAATATTTAAAAGAATAAAATTTTTGATTCAATGATTCTTTGTATTGTTTTCTTAGTTGTCAGAGCATTAATTTCTGCTACAATCTCTGTAATTTCCTTTCTTATACAAACTTTGGGTTTCAATTGCTCTTCTGTTTTCTAGATCCTAGTAGATCACTGTTGGCTTACTTACTTGATCTTGCTGTTTTTCTGAGTGGTAATTTACCACTATAAACTTACCCTGTAGGAATGCTTCCATTACATCTCACAAGTTCTGCTATGTCACATTGCCATAATTGTTCAATCGTAGAAACTGTCTAGTTTCCTTTTTAATTTCGTCTATGAACCATTAGTTGCTCAAGAGGGTATTGCTTAATTTCCATGTGTTTTTATAGTTTATGTTGGATAGATGTGGTAGTGCACACCTGTAATCCCATCATCTGGGAGACTGAAGCAGGAGGGTTGTTGTGAGTTTCAGGCCATCCTGGGGTACATAAGTGATTTCAAGGCCAGTCTTCACTACATAGAGATGCTCTGTCTCAAAAACAAACAAAAGAATTCCTTACATAATTTTTGTGGGGTTTTGCTATTTTTTTCCAGTTTCAATGAATTATGATTTGTTAGTATGCATGGAACAATTTCAGTTCCTTAACACCTGTAAACATCTAATGAGTTATTTTGTTCCAAGGTTTTCAGCTCTGATATTCTTTATTGATCCATATTGATGATTATAACTGCTACGTATTGGCTTATCATTGTCTTTGTATTATTTTCCAGTTGTTGGTTCATTTTCTTTCCCTTCTATTTATTTGCTTGCCTTGCCTGGTGGGTTAATTCTATTGGGATTGATGGAATTGGTGTCTTCACTGTCTTTAGAATATCCATAAGATGTTTTTGGGGTGCTGGTTTTGTGGTCATGAATTTTTTCAAGTGTTCTTTTTCATGGAAATATCTTATTTCTCCAGCAACTTTGAAATATCATTTTGAAGGGTATGACCATCTGTATTGGAATTTGTTTTGTTTTAGTGCTCAAAATATTTCACTTAAAGTTCTCCTTGATTTAATGGCTGTGTTGAACAGTTTGCTGTGATTCTGATGGGTTTTTATTTATGGGTGATTTGGTTCTTTTCCCAGACTTACTACTCCATTCTTGTATTGAATTTCTGAAATTGTCACTATTATATGTGTTGGTGAGGATTTTTTTTTCATCATGACTAATTAGGGTTCTGTATGCCTCACTTACCTGAATGTGAAATTCTTTTCCCATCAGAAAGGGATTTACTTGGGGAATTTTCCACTATCACTTATCTGAATAAGTTTTCTTATGCCTTTGGTGTTATCTTCTGACTTTTTCACTGATTCCAGTTAAACTTGTATTATTCTTTACATTGTCTATCAATTTTGGGATTGATTTTTAATGGTCCCTTGGTATTTTTAAGAAGTCTTTCTTTTCATGATTGCTGAACATAGCCTACCTTGTCTTCTAGATCTGATATTCTGTCATCACATTGGCCACATCAGCTGTACATGCTTTTAACAGAATTTTTAATCTGAAATCTGTTTACACCTGTCTTATGGCATCCAGTTCTGTTATATGATGGGCATTCATAGTTTCCCTAAACTTCTCTATTTTTATCTGTGTCTGGTCTAGATTAAGTAACCATTTCCTTAATTATGGTCATCATCTCTTTAGTTACCTGGGTGATTATTTCTGTTTTGGTTTTGTCAATGGACTTATTCATCTTTGTTATTTCCACTGCTACCATTTTATAAAATTTAGCTTCTTATTTCTTCCACCTTGATGCCCTCTGGGCTTGTGTTGAATGAACTGGATGTATTGAATTGCATCTTGCTTCTGTGTTTTCTCATTTTCAATTTTGTGGTAGGAGTTATTTTGTTTTCCATGCTCAGGCTTATACATTGATACAATAGGTAGTTTTATCACTAATATCAAGACATTTTTAGGTAATGACTACCTTTCAGAGCTATCTCCTAGGTGTCACTGGGTTCTGGTCTTTGAGTCTGTCCCAGTATCCTACCGCTTCTGTTTCTGAGGGATTAAAGCTTTAAGCCTATGTTCTCTAGCACCCAAGTCTTTGATACTGTGTTGCAGTATTGTTTATAGCCCCCACACAATCTAGTTATCAGCTTGCAAAGAAGATCAGTTGATCACAATGGCAATGTCACCTTGGCCAACTTACTACAGTAACAATTACAGTATCAAACACAAAATGGAAAATAACAAATTTCAATAACAATACTTTGTCACATTTAAGCATAGGTACAAGATTTATTGTTATATAAAAAGATCTAAAGCCAATCAGAAAATTATATACAGTAAATATATCCTCAATAAAGCAATTTACTCCCTTTTATAATAAAACAGTATTTAGCCATACTAGGATATATTTAACTACCCATAGATTCATAACAGTAGGCACTATGGGTGTGGTAGTGGAAATAAAAAAGGGCAAAAGAAATAGATAATGCAAAACAAAGCAATAGTAGATGCCTTGCACAGCTCTCAAAGTTCCCAGGGGAAATAATGGTGAGAGAATAGAGAAATAAATATAAGAGACAATATACAGAAAGCTGAGGTCAGGTGGAGTTCTTTCTGGATTGGTGGAAAGGAACTGCTTAACCACCACAGTGCATTTATTTATATATTTAGAAAGTTGATGTCAGGTGAAATCCCTTCGCATAACAACTGGCTTGCCTCTAACATCCTCTAGTCTCAGGGCTGTAACACCTGTTTGTCTTTTGGGCACTTCATGCTCTCTCTCTCGGCTTGATCACTAGCTCGGTGGCTCCTGACAGGTAGATGTGAAGGATGCTGTAAAATTAATGTAAGAAGTACTGTTAAGGAGTAAAGGGAAATTAGTGGTATTAGGTAACAGTAACAGAGATGACTACCTAAGAGAAGAATATATAATAGGGAGTGAAGATTAAGCTAAAGGAAAAAAATACTAAGAAAACAAGTTGAAATAGAGAAAGTGAGAAAATAAGGGGGAGAGAAGGTGAGTAAAAGGCAGGCCTATTCAAACATATAAATCAAAGTATTATTAAAAGAAGGAGCAAGAAAATGGATGGTAAAACTCCAAACTTCACCAAGAGAAAATAGGGAAAAATAAAAATGTACCAATAATGGAGAAAAAAAGAGAGAGAAAAAAAGGAAAAAAAATTCTTATATATTTCCAGAAAAGTATTTTCTTCCCAGGTCTGTAGTCTTTAATATTATAAGTCACACGCCTTTTTGCCCCTTTTTTATAACTTGTGAGTTTGTATGGAGTTTGCTCAGTTCAAGTAGACTTTCTCCATAGTCCTCTGTTTGTGGCAGCTGCACGCCAAACCAGAAAATGTGTAGGGCCTTCTTTCTGAGGCTCCTGTTGTGAATTCCTTGTGGTTGGAGTCCAATGGTGGTTATCTGATGTATATTTCAGTGTCTTGGGACAGTCTCCTGATATAGGCTCCTGTGGGTTCTCAAACCTAACTAAATCCTTTGGATGCTCAAAAGAGAAACAAATATGCCCAGGACTGATGTGGGCAGATTTCTACAAGCCTAATGATGGTAAAGAGTGCTGGATGGTGGCTCATGAGTGTCTGAAGTGCCAGGCAGAATAGGCAGCCATTAATGCTTGCTGCTTAATCAAATAGAGGTCTGGTATATTGTGTTAGGCAGGACCTTTGTCCGGGGCTCTGGATGAATGCAGGGTGGAGATTATTCTATGCCTAGGTTGCTTGGAGAACCCCCATGTAAACCCCCATTGCCTGGAGACTGGTGTTAAATATGAAACAGAGATGCAGGCTGGTCTAGGATTGCAGCAGGGCAATGAAAGCTTAGAGGGGTTTGGGCAAGGGTCTCACCATGTAGCGCAGGCTGGCCTGGAACTCACATTCCTCCTGCCTCAACCTCCTGATTAATAGGATTATAAGTGTCAGTTTTTGCTTCTAGTATTTTGGTACTCTGGTAATAGGAGTATATAAGTTTATATACATTATATTTTCCTGATGAATTTATCCTTCTATCATAAAATGTTCCTCTTTATAATGAGTAACATCTTTTTGTTTTAAATTTATTTTATCTGATCAGTATAGACATCCTGCTTTCTTATGGTTGCTGATGACATGATACATATTTTTCATAAATTTAATGTGAATTATTTTTGTCTATTTGAAACAGAGATTTATTGTCCAGTTCAGACTGACCTTGAACTTACTTTGCATCCCAGACTGGCCTCAAACTCTCAGAGATTCTCCTGCCTCAGCTTCCTGAGTGCTGGAATTACAGGCATGCACCAATCATGCCCAGCAAATCTATTTGTAATCAATTATAGGTTTAGATACAGAATGTCCCTTAAAAGCCTCATGATTTTAGAGTTGGATCTTTTGAAAGGTGATTGGATCATAGGGTGCTATACAAAATCAGTGGATTAATCTATTTTAAGTTCATCAACAATATGTTGATATGAGGTAGGGGCTGATTAGGAGTGGGTCACTGGGGCTTGTCCTAGAAAAATGTATCTCTCTTTCTGGTTCCTCCCTTCACTTTCTTTTTTCTGGATGACATGACAGAACACTTTCCTCCATCAGATTTTTTCACTATGAACTTCCTTACTTGGAGCTGGAGGACCACGGACTGAAAACATGTGCCAAAGTAAATTTCTCCTCTCTGAAATTGTGGGTATTGGGTATTCTGTTCCAGCAACAAGAAAGTGACTAAGTAGCTTTGAATCTAAACTATTTATCTTCCAGATTGCATATATTTGAGTTGCATTTTATTTTACATCTAAAATAATGATCTATCTTTTGATTAATCCATTCATATTCATATTCAATATTGATATATTTTGTTTCCCCTTTTGTTTCCCCTTTGTTTTCCATATGTAATGTTTTCTTTCATTCCTCTATTCTTCATTTACTGTTTGTCTTCATTTGCATTAAATCAATATTTTTCTCCTCATTTCTACCTTCTTTGCTGCCATGGATTTTGCACTGAGCATCAGACTCTGGGCTTTGCACATGTTAGGCAAGGACTCTACCACTGAGCTACATTCGTAGTCAGACACATGACCCATTGGGCCACTGGCCCACAGTCACTGAGCTACATCCCCTCCCCTTTTAAAAACTTTTACTTTGAGACAGTCTCCTTATATTGGCCACACAATCCTTAACTCTGTGATTTCCCTGCCTCAACCTTTCTGGTATTTGGGTTTACAGATATGCACTCACCAACAAATGAATCTGTTCAAATGTATAATTTCAATTTCTTTAATAACTTTTTCATGATACAGATATAGGAGGTATGGCAAAGGTGGCTGGTTAAATAATGGGACTTGTCAATTACAAGATCCCAGGACAGCATCAAATAATTATCAGGACTCCATAAATTGAACTTCTCATGAGTTCCCATGAGACTTGGACTACACATAAAAACACTGATTCCATGAGGAGCCCACTATCATGACTCCTCATGGTAGCCATGTATTAGACTCAGTGCACTTGTAGTTTTGCTTTTATCCTTTCTTCTTTTTGTTTGGTCCAAATTCACTCCACAGAACCAGTTTTTCCTTTATTCATTCACCCCTCACTTTTCAAATAAACTTTTGGACTGGTTTTGGCTTCTTTCATTCATTTCTTTGTTTGAGGCAAGAAGGACCTGGAGTATTTTTAGTTGGAGAGCCATTTCTAAAGGAGTTACCCAATAACATTTGGTGAAACCTGCCAGGAGATAACATTTTGGTGTGGCCAGCCAAATAAATAACATATCGTTGTAGCTAGCCAGGAGAGTAAAATCTCAGATATCGGAGACAAAGGTAAGGCCCATGTGGACAAACATTTTTTTCTTCTAAAATCCCACAAGGTTTCTTTTCTCCTTCTCTCCCTTATTCTATCCCCTAGGTAATGCAGGGGGCCATTTTCAAGTGCTCAAGGAACTGTTTGCTGCTTTTCTAGGCATAGGAATAAGGAGGGGAATGTAAGCTTTTACTTTTCTTTCTAGCTGCTTGCATTCACTCCTGCAGGTATGACTTGTCCACACTTTTGCGTATTTTACTAAAATTGCCTGATCCCTTCTTACTATAGTTTGTAAATGGCTTTTTCTTGGTTTGTGCTTTGGTCAGGAGTGCTGCCACATTACCTTGTCATGTGGCCAGCAGCCATCTTGTTTTGTCCTGTGACTATGCATAACTTTTACTTGGGTATGCATCATCGGCTACCATCATCTTTTATTTCATCTCCATTTTTCTTGTTGTTTTCTTTTTAATAACATGAGCTAAGCCTATGATTTTAAACATCATATGGACTTATGAGAATAAGAGATGAAACTTTTTTCTTTTTTTGGCTTTCTGAGACAGGGTCTTACTATGTAGTTCAGGCTTGCCTTGAGCTCACTTTGCAGCCCAGACTGGTCTGGAATTTGCAATGACTGTCCTGCCTCAGCCTCTCAAGTGTTGGGATTACAGGCTTGCACCACCATACTAAATTCCTTTTTCTTTCTTCCCACACAAAAAGAAAACCAATATCCTATCCCTTTAAAATTTAGGAAAGCTAGCAGGGCATGGTGGCTTATGCCTGTAATCCCAGCACTTGGGAGGCTGAGGTAGGAGGATCATTGCAAGTTCGAGACCAGCCTGGGCTACAAAGTGAGCTCGAGGCCAGCCTGAACTGCATAGAGAGACCCTGTCTCAAAAAGACAAAAAAAATTGGGAAACCTTTGGGGAGAGAAGCTACATCCCGAAGACCATGGGGATGCAGGCCCATAGTCAACTAGGAGAACTGCTGCTATGCAAGAGTGTAGGAGATCATCTTACCAAGGCTCCATGCAGAAATACAACTGCAAGAAAAAATAAAACTTGTCTGTTTTTAAAATATCCATGGAGCACATTAAGAAACTGAGATCATTGCCATGTAGCTTTTGTGCTTCCTTGTTTAAATGAAGGTTAGTTAAAGACCTATGCCTAGTCCCTCAAATGAACAGCATTTAACATTTTAAAAACCTAACTAAAGTAACTGTGTGTGTACAAAAACAAAACCATCTCAGTTCTTCATAGTTTTTCCATCAGAGTAGATGCAAAAGATGTTTTCTCACAAAGTTTCACTTTAGTTAAGTACAGTCATCAAATCACTTGAAATACCAGCAAAGCCATCAAATGGCTTACAATAAATACAAACTGGGCCACTCAGAGGTTTAACTAGGTGGTTAAAAGAAATTGGGAAAGTTCTTCCATTACCTCCTGGGAGTTAGGACTGGCAGGCCAACAGATAGCCAAACTTCATATTCTTAAGGAGTTAATGGGTCCCCAACATATAAACAAATGCTTTTTTCTGTTGTAAATGATGTCAGCATCACCCTAAGGTTTGAATGGAAATATTTATACAGGTTGTGTAAAGTCTCAAAGGGGAAACTTGTAGACTTGGGGTCTGCTCCTTATGCATAGGATACCACCTTAAAGAATGCAGGTCTAGCTGTCTTTTTCTCTCCAAAGGTCTCAAAACAAGCAGATAGGAATTTTAAATTATGAGACTATTCTTCAGCATACAGCATTTCTCTTTGGAACATAAAAGGTAGAATGAAATGCTTTGTGTTCAAACTTTTGTGACTCAAAGGAAATGCTCAAGAAATATGTTATTCCTGGGCTTAGTGGCACAGGTTTTGTAATCTCAGCACTCAGGAGGCTAAGGCATGAGCATTGGTGTAATTGAAGGCCAGCCTGGGCTACAAAGTGAGCTTAAGGTCAGCCTGAGCTGCATAGTCAAATCCTGTCACAAAAGGTAAAAATAATAAGAAAGAAAGAAAGAAAGAAAGAAAGAAAGAAAGAAAGAAAGAAAGAACTACAGTACTTAGTGTGGGCTTAAACTGAAGAAGAAAAAGATATCCTGGATTACCCTGTACTAAGACCCTCATTTCTCTCTCAGGGGGATCTCAGTCTTGCTGATCTATTTAAGGAGGATAAACACATTAAGATGTCATCTTGACCTCCCCCTTATAATCTTCAGGGTCCATCCCCTCCATCTAACCAAGGGACTCTATTAAAGCTTAGTGCCTTGGGGAAATCTAACATTCAAAAAAAAAAAAAAAGAAAGAAATCTAACATTCTTCAGCTCAGCTAAAAAGCTATGCAAATGAGCAAGTGCTTTTTTTTAGTTTTTTAAAAAATTTATTTAAAGAGAAAAAAAAACATGTAAAGGGTAGAGATAATACAGAATTTCAAAAAAAGATAAACAGTAAGAAATCACTAATTGATAAATTACATATTTTCCTCTTAGAAATAGTTGTTCAAGTTACAAAATTAAAGCATACAAAGTAGATATTCAAACAGTGAGACTGTAAATAGTTATGCATACATGAGTTTCTACATGTATTTCTATCCCTTCTGTATTAGAGGGAAGAACAAAACCTAGCAAGACAAAACAAAACAAATTCCTATAAAAACATGACACCAAAAAGTTGTATAAAACCACAGTACAAGGTGATCTACAATGATTCTTGTGTTGTTTCTTATCTTCAATAGAACTGTCTATATCATCAGGCATAATAGAATATAGCAGTATAATTTAATATAGCAGTACATAACAATGTTAGTAAAAGTAAAACATTGTAGACAGTATAAAACTTCAAAGGCAAGTAATAATCAAACTAGAGTGGATATTATAGTGAATCTTGTAATCTTCAGTGCAGTTACCTATACTATCAGACTTGATACTATCAATCATAACATCTTTGAATAAAATCTATCGATACAAAAGAGCAATCTAACAAACCAGATTCAATTACAATCAGTCATGGTAAAACAGTATAGGTGATACAAAGCTTTAGAATAAGTTAATAGGAAATTAAAGATGTTTACTATACTATATCCTGTTATTTTAGGGATAACTGTCTGTGCCCTCAAATATAGTACAGGTAGAATGACTGGAACAGAATATAATACATATTGTACAATATTATACAAAGAATGTTGTGAGCAATGTGTGTTATAAATCCTGGTACACTATTAGCAATATAGTGTATCAAGGCCATCTATGTTAGAAATTCTAGCCATCCTTCTCTACCTCATTTCTGCTATGCTATTTTTCTGCCTTTGTTTCTCTACTTTTCTCCTTCATTCTACTGACTGCCTTGCTCAATGAGGCTTTTCTGCCACTGTTCCTAAAATCCTGGTATTTTTTTTCTCTCTTTAGAATGTCCTTCCACATTCTCTGTAGGGTTGGATTGGTGGTCACAAATTCCCCCAGTTCCTCTTTGTCATGGAAGCATCTTGTTTCTCCATTAATTTCTAGTGACAGTTTTGCATGGTACATCAATCTGTGCTGGAGATCATTTTCTTTCAGGGCTTAGTATACTTTTCTCCAAGCTATTCTTGATCTGATGGTCTTTGTCAGGATGTGTGCTGTGATCTTGATGGGCTTATGTTTATAGATAATCTGTTTCTTTTCCCTGACAACTTTTAATTCTGTTTTTATATTGAATTTCTGGTATCTTGATTATTATATGTCTGGATGTAGCTCTGTTTTGGTTTTAGGTGGCTTGAGTTCTGTATGCCTCACATAACCAAATGTCATTTTCTTTTCACATGCTTGGGAAGTTTTCCTTAATTATTTCCATGAATAGCCTTTGTAATTTGCCTGTTTGTAATCCTGCTTCTTTGTTCACATTTCTTATTAGTAAATTATAGATTGTCTTGTCATCTTCTACCCTTTGTATTTTTACTGGCTGTTTACTTATTTTTTAAAAATTTTTTATTTAAAGAAAAAAATTGAAACAGGATGAGAGTAGAAATAATACCAAATTTCAAAAAACAAAACAAAAAAAACAAAAATAGAAACTAGTAAAAAATCACTAGTTGATAATTACATATTTTCCTCTTAGAAGTAGTTGCTCAAGTTACAAAAGTAAAGCCTACAAAGTGAACATTTAAACAGTGAGACTGCAACCAATTCTGTTCATCTCTCCAACAAAAACTTAGTAATGTGGTTACAGTCCTACACACTTAAACATACATGCAGTTATATCCTTTAGAATATTTTATTTTCCTCTCTTTTTTCCTTTACAATAACTATAATCCATTCTTGTAAACTACTTAGAAGTTCTACATGTGTATAAGTCTCTACATATATACCTAGCCTTTCTGTATTAGAGGGAGAAGCAAATCAAAACAAGTCAAAAATAAAAATTTCTAGAGAATCATGAAATAAAAGGACATATAAAGCCACAATACTAGGTGATCTACAGTAGTTACTATGATGCATCTTGTTATTTTCAATGAAATTGTCTATATTGTCAAATATAGTATAATTAAACAGCATTGCATTATACTATTAATAAAAACTAAACATTGGAGACATTGTAGGACTTCAAAGGAGCTAATAATCAAACCAAATGGGTATCCTATTGAATCTTGTCATCTTCAGAGTAGTTGCCTGTACTCTCAGACTTGATATTCTCAAGCATACCAGATTCAAATAAAATCAGTCAAGTTAAAACAGTGGTATAACCAATCTTCTCTGTCTAATCTCTGCTATGCTATTTTTCTGTCATTGTTGTTTGTTTACTTTTCTCCTTCATTCTACCGTCTGCCCCTTTCTTCGAGGTCTTTTTGTCCTTGTTCCTGAAATCCTGGTGATTTTCTTCTCTCTCTCTAGAACATCCTTCAATATTCTTTGCAGGGTTGGATTGGTGGTCATGAACTCCCCCACTTTCTCTTTGTCGTGGAAATATCTTGTCTCTCCATTAATTTTGAGAGACAGTTTTGCAGGGTACATCAATCTGGGTTGGAGGTTATTTTCTTTCAGGGCTTGGAACATTTTGCTCCAAGCTCTTCTTGATTTGATGGTTTGCATCAAGAAGTCTGCCTGTGATTTTGATGAGTTTTCCTTTATAGGTAATCTGTTTCTTTTGTCTGACTGCTTTTAATATTCTGTTCTTGTGATGGATTTCTGGGATCCTGATTATTATATATCTGGGTGTAGATCTGTTTGGGTTGTAGCTGGCTGGAGTTCTGTATGCATCATTTATCTGAACTTCACTTCCATTATCTATGTTTGGGAAGTTTTCCTTAAGTTATTTCTGTGAATAGATTTTATTTCATTTGTATTTGTCACTGCATCTTCATTCACATTTTTTATTCTTAGGTTATAAATCCCCTTGTCATCTTCTAGCCTTTGTATCACTGCTTCCTGGTTCATTGTTATTTTTAAGAGATCCTTCCTTTCACAATCACACATTGCAAATTTATCTTCAAGTTTTGGAAGTCTGTCTTTAGTTTCTGTTAAAAGGTTTTGCCAGCTTTCAATGGAGTTTTTAATTTCCTGATATTCTCTTTGAATCTGCTTCATGTATTCTAGATTTTGTTTATATTCTTCATCAAAGGCTTCTCTCCTTTCTCTGGGTTCCTCCATTCTTTCATTTGTGTCTACTTGAGGATTACTCAGTATTTCTTTTATTAATTTTCTTATATCTTGCTTTGCCTGAGTTAGAATTTCAGATTTAAATTCATCAAGGTGGTCATAGAAGTATTTCTTCATTTCCAATGAGGCTGTGTCTGATATTACATGTTTGCTGCCCTCAACTTCCTCTGCATTTGCCTCTACTGGACTCACTTTTCCTGGTTCGGTGGTTGGAGGCCTTTTGCTGTTTCTCTGTCTTGTCATGTTTCCAGCCCCCTTCAGACAGGTGGCTGGTGGAGGTTTCTGGGCCCCTCACACTGCCCACAGTTTTTCTGTGGCACACTGGCTAGGGAAGTGCCGCTCTCCTAGTCCTCTGCAGATCTGCAAGGTGCATGCAGTGAGCTGGCCCCTCCCTCTACATCACTCACCCATGGATGCTTCAGCAAGTTTGTGTGTTCCCTGGGAATGCTACTGGCTCAGAACAGCCTTGTCCCCAGCTATTGTGTTCCAACCAGGGGCTTGACCCAGCCCAAGCAGATCCCAGGAATCTGCTTTGGAACCTGAGCTATCAACTGATGCTGCCTTGGGTTTTGATTCAAGCCAGCCCTGCCCAACTCCAAAATGTTGTCTAGCAGGTTATCCTGCTCTGGGGAATCCAGTTCTGGTCACTCACCAAAGTTCACACAGCTAGACTCATCGTTTCTACTCTTCGCTGCAGTGCCTCCTCCA
Organism: Hydrochoerus hydrochaeris; assembly: GCA_004027455.1. Taxonomy (NCBI): domain Eukaryota; kingdom Metazoa; phylum Chordata; class Mammalia; order Rodentia; family Hydrochaeridae; genus Hydrochoerus; species Hydrochoerus hydrochaeris. Next base: position 10,031 of record PVLA01009615.1, on the reverse strand, counting down.
GCCAAGGGTCTAGAGCTCACCAACCCCTGCTCTTGGCAGGGCTGCAACCTCAGCTTGATCATAAGTCACCTGACTCTAAAACATGCCTGACACAGCAACTGGAGCTTGCCCAGCTCCAGCCTTCCACCCATGCTTCTTCTTATTTTTTTTTTTTTCAGTTTCTTCCTGGGTCGTGAGAATTCCTCTCCTTTTGTCTGATTTTCTCCATGTTGTTAGATTCTAGTATCTGAGTTGTTTTTTTTTCAGAGAGGGTCTCTTATCGTGCTACCACTCAGTTGGCCATCTTGGGTCTCTCAGTATGTAAATTTTAATCACAGACATGACACAACTTTTTTTTTCAATAAAGTTTTCATGTGCTACACTTTATGGGAGATAATTAAAATGTGTATCAAATTTAATACACAAAATATTATCTTTACAAATATCTTTTCCTTGAAAACTACTTATATTTTTGTGGCTAAAATTAGATCTTGACTTATTAGCAGATCTTCTAGGAAAAAGTTCAATTGTTTCTAACTTAGCAGTAGCTTCTTTGAGTTCTCTAGTTATGCTACTTTCCAACACTTGTCATATCTGATGCCAGCAGCAGTGCCCATCCTCGGCACAGCAGAGGAGGGGGAAGACAGTGGCCCCTTCGTGTGCCACAGGTCTGGCTCTAGAGGTGGCCACCAGGGTAGCAGCGGCTTGGGGCACATGCTACACCTGATGCAGTGGGTGAGGGAGAGTGTGAGCCTGCACATGTTCCTTGTTATTTTTTTTTTACTGAAAGGAAAAAAAATAGAAAAAGGATAGAAATATTACAGAATTAAAAAAAAGAAACAGTGAGGAATCACTAGTTGATAAATTACATATTGTTCTTTTAGAAATAGTTTTTCAAGTTACAAAATTAAAGCACACAAAGTGGACACTCAAGCAGTGAGACTGCAAACAGATCTGTTCAACAATACAAAAACAACTTTAAAAAAATATGGTTATCAATCCTACACACTTAAATATACATGCAGTTATATCTTTTATAGCACTTCCTATTTCCTGTTTTTTACAATAATTTTTTAAATTTTATTTAAAGAGAAGGAAAAAAGCAAAACAGAACAAGGGTAGCAACAATGCAGAATTCTAAAAGAGAAAAAGAAAAAAAAGGAAAAAGAAAAAACCCACTAAGAATTCCCTAGCTTATAAATTACACATTGTCATCTTGGATGTAGTTGCTCAAGTTACAAAGTTGAAGGATACATAGTAGACATTCAAACAGTGAGACTGCAAACAGTTCTGCTCAAAGATCCAACAAAGATTCAGCAGTATGGTCATCTATTCTACACATTCAAAGATACATTCAGTTATATCCCTTAGAGCACTTTCTTTTCCTCTTTTTTACAATAGAAATTACATATTTTGGTATTATAACTCTTATAACTATTATAGTTCTTATCACTTTTACACTAGAGACACAATGTGATATTTATAAATATGATTCTTATTTATTTCACTAATGAGGATAGTCTCAAGTTGTCTCCATTCACCTGTGGAGGCTCCAAAATCATCCTTTTTTAAAACTGTATAAAAATGCCACATCTTTTTCATCCACCCTGCAGTTGATGGGCATCTTGGTTGTTTCCAAGATTTTGCTATCACAAATTGTGTAGCTATGAACATGGGTGCACATATATCACTGTGATATGAACTTTTCAGTACTTCTGGGAAAATACCCAGGAGGGGAATAACTGGATTGAATGGAACATCCAATCCTAGTCTTCTGAGAATTCTCCATATGGATTTCCATAATGGTTGCACCATTCTACATTCCCACCAACAGTGGACCAGTGTTCCTTTATCCCCTCAGCCTCGCCAACATTTGTTATCAGTTGATTTCTTGATGGCAGGATTTCTTTCTGGAGTAAGGTGGAATATCAAAGTTGTTTTAATTTGCATTTCTCAAATGACCAGTGATGGTGAACTTTTCTTAATGTATTTATTTGTCATTTGTGTATCTTTCTCTGAGAACTGTGTGTTCATCTCAGATGGCCATTTTTGGAGAGGGTCTTTGAATTTGTGGGGATTGATGTTTTTCAATTCTTTATATGTTCTGGACATAAGTCCTTTGTCTTAGGGACTGCTGGCTAAAATTCTTTCCCACTTGGTGGATTTTCTTTTCACTCTGTTGGTGATTTCTTTTGATGTGCAGAAACTTTTCAATAATATGAGATCCCAATTGTTGATTCTTTGAAGTGTTTCCCATGCAGTTTGTGTTTTGTTCATGAATTCTCTACCTACCCCTATGTCTCCAAGACTTCTACCTACCTTGTCTTCCAGTAGATTTAGTGTTTCTTTTTTAATATTTAGGTCTTAGATCCATTTAGACTTTAGTTTTGTCCATGGTGATAGGCTTGGATCTATTTTCAGTCTTCAGCATGTGGAGAGCCAATTTTGCCAAAACCATTTATTAAATTTATTTAGCCCCTTTGTCAAATATCAGGTGGCTGAGTATCTTTGTAATTGTGCTTGCATCTTCTAATCTGTTCCATTGATCCTCAGGTCTATTTTTTTTTTGCCAGTACCATGCTGATTTTATCACTGTGGCTTTATGGTACTGTTTCAAGTCAGGAATTGAGATACTGCCTGCCTTGCTTTTGTTGCCCAGAATTGCCTTTGCTATTCTAGGTTTCTTGTTTCCAAATGAATTTTAGGAGTGTTTTCTCTAGATTTGTGAGGTATGTCAATGTTACTTTGATTGGGATTGCATTAAATCTGTACAAAGGTTTTGGGACTATGGCCATTTTCACAATGTTGGTTCTTGCTAACCAAATGCAAGGAATATCCTTCCATTTTCTTATACACTCTTCAATCTCCTTTTTTAGCATAGTATAATTTTCAGCATATAGGTCATTTACATTTTTAGTTAGATTGATTCTTAAGCATTTCATTGTTTTACATGTTATTGTAAAGTCTGATATTTCCATAATTTCTCTTTCAGTGAGTTTTTTTTTGTGTACAGGAATGCTATTGATTTTTGAGCACTAACCTTGTATCCAGCTACATTGTTGAACTTGTTTATTACATCTAGCAGACTTTTAATGGAGTTTTTTGGGTCTTCTATATAGAGTATCATGTCATCTGAAAATAGTGATAATTTAACTTCTTCCTTTCCTATCTTTACTCCTTTTATTTCTCTCTCTTGTCTAATTGCCCTGGCTAGTGTTTCCAGAACTATATTGAAAAGGAGTGGTGATAGTGGACATCCTTGTCTTGTTCCTGATTTTAAAGTGAAAGCTTTCAGTTTTGTCCATTTAGTATAATGTTGGCTGTTGGTTTGTCACAGATGGCCTTTATAAGGTTGAGATAGACACCGTGTATTCTGAGTTTCTGAAGAGTTTTTATCATGAACATGTGTTGGACTTTGTCAAAACCTTTTTCTGCATCTATTGAAATGACCACGTGGTTTTTGTTTTTGCCTCTGTTGATGTGGTGTATTACATTTATTTATTTGTGTATGTTAAACCATCCCTGCATTCCTGGAATGAACCCAACTTTGTCATGATGTATAATCTTCTTGATGATTTGCTGCATTCTATTTGCCAGTATTTTATTGAGAATCTTTGCATCAATGTTAATTAGTGAGATTGGCCTATAGTTCTCTTTTTTGATTGGATCTTTCTCTGGCCTTTGTATTGTTACTGCCTGTTTCCTTGTTATTTTTAAGAGATCTTTCCTTTCATGATCACACTTTGCAAACTTGTCTTCAAGTTTTGATAGTCTATCCTTAGCTTCTTTTAAGGAGTTTTGCCAGCTTTCAATGGACTTTTTAATTTCTTGATAATCTCTTTGAATCTGCTTCATGTATTCTATGTTTTCTTTATATTCTGTATTGAATGTTTCTCTCCTTTTTTTGTGTTCCTTCTTCCTTCTGTGTTTTCCTGAGAGATGCTTAGCATTTCTTTTATTACTCTACTCATATCTTGCTTTACCAAATTCAATATTTCAGTTTTGAGCTCTTCTACAAGTTCCCAAATATATCTCTTAATGTCTATTGAAGCCATGTCTGATGTTGCACTTTTGCCACCCTCAGTCTCTCTTGTTTTTCCCTCTCCTGGATCAGTGCTCTCAGGGTTCTGGGCTGGGGGCCTCTTCTTGCCTCTCTCTCCTGTCATGGTCTCGTCTTCCTCCACACAGGTGTACAGTGGAGATCCCAGCCCCCTTCCCTGTTGGCCACAATTCCTCTGAAGCACACTGGCAAGGGACCTCTGCCCTCTTCTGCCTGCTCTTATCAATGAGGTGTAAGCAGCAGCTGTGTATGCTGGCCCCTCCCCACCAGGCCAACCAAACTTCAGGGGCCTTCACCAGGTTAGTGTGTGCTAGGCACAGGGAATTGATTTGGGACAGCTCATTGGTTCCCAGACTGGGGCATGACCCAGTCAAAGCAAATCCCAAGAATCTGCTCTGGGGAAGGAGCAGCCAATTGAAGTCACTGTCACTCTCAGTTCAGGCTCCTCCTGCCCAATTCCAACATGTTGCCCATTTGCTCACACGCTTCCTGTGGTGGGGAGTCTCATTCCCGGCACTGACTGTGGATAAATGAAGGTCCCCTTGCTGGCTCCGCTCTCCATTGGGCTGACCAACCCCTGACCTCAGCAAGGCTGTGGCTCATGTGAGTGGCGGTGAGAACATGCTTGGGTGGCTCTGCCAGCCAGCACAAATTTGCTAATTCAGGCTGGCACAAAGTTGGTGGGTCACAGTGAAAATTCTGTGTCCGGTAACCTTAGATATTCCAGTTGTAGCCCTGAGACTGTGTTTGACGAGCTTTTTTACGTTTTAATTTCTTCCTGTATCAAGAGGATCCATTTCCCTCTGTCTGGATCTTTCCATGATATTTTATTCTGGAAAATGAGTTTTTTCTCCCAGGAGGCTTTTTATTTTGTTCCTCACTGATCGGCCATCATTAGCTGCTTAGCAAGTGCTTTTAAGAGGGAAAACAAAAACACCATAAAAATGTTATGGCCCCTTCAATAAAATAAAATAGGGACTGTAATATTACTGAGGGCCTAAGAATGTTATCTGGTATGTTAGCTGCTCTTACCAGACAAGGAGAAGCACTAATGGGACAACATTTCATCTGTCAGCTAGCCCCATATATCCCATAAGATACAAAAACTACAGTTGAGGCCACAGACAGCTTTGGCCCACTTGCTGGACATGACCTTTTCTGTGTTCAACAATCAGGACTCAGAGGTGAAACAAAAGAAAAAGGCTAAAATTATAGCTGTTGCAATTTGGTAATGCTTGAAAACCACCCAAGTCATTTAAGGAAAATCCCAGGACAACTGAGGACACGGTTCCTGTTTCAAGTGTAAAGGAACTAGACACTGGGCACAAGATTGCACCAACTCTCATCCCAGAAAGGGACTAGGCCAGCCAAATCCCTGGTTTATTTCTCTGAAAAATGAAAATTCCCAAGGGAAATTGCAATGACCTATCTATGGACATCCTTATCTCTGAGCAATGCTGGGTAATCTTGGACTTCATAGGTGAGCCAGTTTTCACAGGACTAAGACTAGCAACACCCGTCAAAAGTGTCTGCATAGCTTTCCAAATTTGTGCCTATAACAATCTGAGCAAGCCCAAACCACCCCTCCACTAAAACCTGTACAGAGGAAAAGGACATACTTTGGAGAGGGCTAGTGATTAAACTTTATCCATATGTCACCATGTGGGACATTTAAACAGATTTTGTTGCTAATTGACACCTACACAGACTGAATTAAAGATTTTCCTACCCATTCAAAAAAGGTTTTTGAATTTATTTGATTTTTTTTTAATTTGCATCATTCAAGAGTTGAAAACTAAAGTAATACTAAGAGCCAGATGTGGTGGCTCACACCTGTAATCCTAGCACTCAGGAGGCTAAGGCAGGAGGATCATTGTGAGTTTGAGACCAGCCTGGGCTACAAAGTGAGCTCAAGGCCAGTCTGAACTTCATAGTGAGACCCTGTGTCAAAAAGACAAAAAAAAAAAAAAGTAATACTAAGATTCCATCTAACCTCGGAAAGAATGACTATCATTAATCAAACAATAATAAATGCTGGAGGGGTTATGGGGAAGGATGAACCCATTTCCACTGTTGGTAGAAATGTAGACTGGTGCAACCACTGTGGAAATCAGTGTGAAGATTCCTCAAAAAGTTAGGATTAGATGTCCCATTCCATCCAGCTATTCCCCTTTTGGGTATCTTCCCAGAAGAATTAAAAACATCTTACCACAGCAATACATGTGCACCTATGTTTATAGCAGCACAATTTGTAATAACCACATCTGAGAAACAACCCAAATTCCAATCAACCAAGGAATGAGTAAAAGTGATGTGGTATTTTTATACAATGGAGTAATATTTAGCCATAAAGAAGGATAAATTTGAGATTTTTATAGGTAAATGGATACAACCTGAGATGATACTCCTAAGTGAAATAAATCACTCAAATGTATAAACAACATATTGTCTCCCTAGTGTGAGAAATTGAAAGAATAAATAAGTTCTAAAATGTACAATAGATATTATTTAATGGGAAGAAATTATTCAAGAGGAAAAAGGAACTAGGGTGAATGAAAGTGGAATGGAAAAAAAAGAAAGTGGAATGGGCAGTAGGGAAAAAGGAAAAAATACAGTTATACTACTGTGTCTCTTAGTTCATTGAAAAGGAAGGTTTGTGCTAATATTGATTGGAGAAATTTTTATGCCCATATCTTGTACCTTGAGCAACTATTTTAAAGAGAACAGCATGAAATGTATTAACTTCTGCTATTGTCCTTTTATTTTGTTAAGAAATTTTGTTTTACATTTTTTTCATAAAACAAAAAATTTTAAAAAGGCTTTTGAGGTAATCAAGGTAGTTCTTAAAAGAATCACCCTCAAGGCAGGCGTGGTGGCTCGTGCCTGTAATCCCAGCATTTGGGAAGCTGAGGCAGGAGGATCAAGACCAGCCTCAGCTACAAAATGAGCTCAAGGCCAGCCTGAACTGCATAGCAAGACCCTGTCTCAAAAGAAAATCACCCTCAGAATGGGAGGGAAAAAAATTATATCATGTACAGTTTCAAAGTCTCTATGATGAATGAGATCATTATATATCTGAAATGTACCAATAAATTTTGATTTGAAAAAAGAAAACACTTCTAGATTTAGACTATCCCAGTATCTCCAGAGTGATAATGGACCTTCTTTTACTTCCCAAATAACTCAGGGAGTGGCAAAGGATTTAGGAATAAAGTACCACCTTCATTCTATTTGGTGGCCTCAATCTTCTAGAAAGGAAGAGAGAGCCAACCAGACTCTAAAGTGAGCTCTGGCCAAACTTTGCCAAGAAATGCCTCAGTCCTGGCTCCAATTCCTACTGATAGCAATCATGAGGGCTTGTAGGGAAGGCCATTTTTATCCTCTGATATGATGGTAGATCAGAGACTATAAGATTCTTACAATATCTCATCAACCTGGGCCAAGTACAACAGGCTATCCAAATGCACAGGAACAGAGTCCTACCAGCCCTGGCCCAGGTGGAACCATCTAAGTGTCTGACCTGGATACCAAGTGCTTGTAAAACTTGGAGAGAACAGAAGCAGATCAGTTAAAGCCAAAATCGAAAGACCCCTTTTCAGTGATCTTTGCAACTAAACTGCAGCAAGACAGCAGAGATAAATCATTGGATTCACCTTTCTAGATTAAAAGTAGGTCCACTGAAACCGGGTGTGGTGGTGCATGCCTGCCAGCAAGGGGCTACAAAATGAATGCAAGGACAGCCTGAACTGCATAATAAAAGCCTATTTCCACAAAACAACAAAACAAAAGATAGTTCCACTAAACTGGGTGTGGTAGTTCACGCCTGTAATCCCAGTACTCTGGAGGTTGAGGCAAGAAGATTGCCGTGAGTGTGAGGGCAATCTGGACTACATCGTGAGTTCAACTATACAGTGAGATCTTGTCTCAAAAACAAACAAATAAACAAACAAACAAATCTTTCCTAAACTATCTGAAGAACAAAATCACCAAAAAGGCAAAAGCTACTCCTCTGATCCTCTGGAAGACTTGAAATTGCTCTTTAAAAAGTAAGAAAGAAAAAGGCTCCAGGGATGGGGATATAGCCTGGCAAGCACAAAGTCCTGAGTTCAATTCCAGATACCAGATTTTAAAATTAAAATTGAAAGTCAAAAGTAACGCTCCAGAGGCAGGGGATTTAGCTCAGCAACCCTGCCTGGAAGCATGAGGTCACGAGTTCAATCCCTGGTACCAAGAAAAAAAAAAGTAAGGCTTCATTGCTGTTATAGATATGTAAACAAGATCTGTTTTTTGTTTGTTTGTTTGTTTTGTTGTGTTGTGCTTTGTTTTGAGACAGGGTCTCCCTATGCAGTTTAGGCTGTCTTTGAGCTCCCTTTGTAACCCAGGCTGGTCTCAATCATGCAATGATCCTCCTGCCTCAGCTTCTCAAATGCTGGGGTTACCCATGTACTGTAAACAGGATCTTGCTAAAGGCCATGGCTCTCCGATCTTGATAATTTGTCTGACATACCTCTCTAATATACATTCTTTTCTACAAGAATTGTGGAAATCTGACTTGGTCCTCACACTTGGGTTAATAGTAAAATTTCTTTCTTCCATCAAACAGGCAGCTCTTCTCATTTCCTGGACAGGCTTTTCTTTCTACAATCCAGTCATGAGTCACAACACTCCAGGGCAGTTGGAGAATATATAATACCTAGTAGGTAGGGTCTACAACCCCTTCCTGCTTGAAGGGGCTAAAAAAGACAGAGATCATCACTCCTTCTGCACATACAAAGATTAATGTCTCTTGGGAAAAATGATACAGAAGGTAGGATGTAGGAAAACTGGGGAAATAAGTATTATCTGTCAGTTACGAGATCGCAGGAGAGTGTCAAATAATTGCAAGACCTCATATGTGGAACTCCTCGTAGATTCCCATGAGATGTAGACTTACCTAAGGACACAGACACCACAAGGAACCCACTATTGTGACTCACTGTGGTAGCCTATTCTGCATCTTGTAGATGCAGAGTGCACTTTAATTTTTGCTTTCATCATTTTCTTTGTTTGTTTGCTCCAAGTTTGCTCAGTAGAGCCAATTTTCCCTTCCTTCTTTATTCCTCATTTTTCAAATAAACTTCTGGCATCGGTTTTGGCTGCTCTCATCCAACTCTTTGTTAGAGGCAAGAAGGACCTGGAATATGTATTTGGAAAGGTCTTACCACTTAAATGTATTCTGAGTGAAGAGTGGCTACTGTGAGGAGTCATGCTTGCTGGGTCCTTATGGTGTCTGGTCTTTATGTGCAATTCACGTTTCACGAGAACCTGTGAGAAGTTCTATACACAGGGTCTTGAGAATTATTTGACTTTTTCCTTAGATCTTGTAATTGGCAGGTCCCACTTATCTCCTCAGCCAGCTTTGCCACACCTACCTCCTATGTCAATTCTTTTTTGAGTTATAGCATGAGTGGTTGTTCTGAGACTTATCATATATACATAATTCATCAGAAAAGTTTAATATTTGTTGTAGTTTAACTCTGTTTAGGTATGGAAATGTTACTGCTCCTGAGGCATGGCAGTATATGGATGTAATTACAGCTACTCAATAAACTAAAGCACAGGGACTACAAATTCTAAGATAGCTTTGTCAATTTAGTGCAACCCTGTCTCAGAATACATAAGGGCAGGGAATGTAGCTCAGTGCTGTGTGTAAAGCTAAGCTCAACTATTTCAAAGAAAGAGACATTATGATAGCTACTGTTAATATCCAATTGTCTTATTGTGAAGTGCTGTGTTGCTTACATTGTTCTGTTCTGATCTGCTTAGATCTGTCCTCTTTTGTTTTATTCTCTTTAAAATAAAAAAAAATTCTCAGTACCACACTCCCCCTCCAAAAAAAAAACAGAAATGAAGAAAAGGAAAGAAAGAAAAGATGTGTCACTTTATAGCTTAACTCCATGAATCCCTATTTATCATTTGTAGTTTTCTGTATTTATTTCTGATCCGGCCCGCG